>JAJOOH010010617.1:0-10501 GCA_029582605.1 Solanum gracilifrons | reverse complement strand
ATATTACAAATCCACACTCCACACTAAAAGCATGAAGTTAACAAATTTAAAACTTTCAATAATATTACTAATATTATAAATATTCATCATTCATTTACAATTGTCCTCGACGAGTTTTCATATTCTGAAAACGATCGATAATGACATCATTACTAACATTTATAAATACATCACGCTCTATGTAACACACTAGACAATCATTTAAATATTGATTACCAATACTATTCCGCACTTCATTTTTTATGTGGTTCATTGACGAAAATGTTCTCTTCACAATTGCCGTAGCAACAGGTAAAATCAAAGTCAACTTTACAAGTAAATAAACAAGTGAAAAGTCAAAGGAGAAATAATGTAATTAATTTAATTTAAGTCAATAACAATTATAAAAAAATAAAATAATGTGCCAGCTATTTTTCCTTAAAAAAACGTGCTTGGAGCCTTTTTTTTTTCTCTTAAAAAACGTCTACAACAAATTTCTCAAAAAAATAGGTACAAATGGGATTCGAACCCGCAACATCAACCTTCTAAAGTTGCGCTCCTCCTGTGGCACCACAAGCCAATTTTAATCTCTGGGTGACACACTTTATATTTATATAAATATTATATATATATATACCTATGTATATATAGAGTTTCCGTCGAAGTTTGGGAGTGGCGTGGCACCCCCACACCCCTTCATAGATCCGCCCCTGCTTGGGTGGGCAAGTATCGTATAGAAAACTTATTCTCTTTCTAGGGTTAGAAGAATCCCTAATTATAGAGATTTATTCTTAGTCCAAAGAGGAGAACTGAACACGGTCTATTTTCTTCAACTAGAAAAAATACACCTGTTTTCATTTTTATAAGCAAACTCACGCTTGTCTTCTCTTTTCCCCTTAGAAATAAGATTCTGAGTTCTAGTTATATATGAGCACTGTAGGGACCACAAAAATTAATTACTGAGGCTTCATAATTATGGGAATAATTCCAAATAATTAATTTGAATTATTCTTACCATGATGAATTACAAATCATTCCACTAGAAATTCGTAATTGCACTCCTCTATTTATATTTCGAAATTCCCCATTAAACACTTATGTAAATTTCCCATGTTAAGCTTACAGATACTAATCAATAAAATAAATTACTAACGAATTTAATTCAATGATTAATTTCCTTTAGAGCATTACTTAACTTATTTCATATGTCGGATTCAAAAATTCACTTGCAAGGTTTGACACGATGAAGATTTATAAGCTTCTCAAAAAGGCATACCATCAATCTTTATATTGAGACATGGATTCCATCAACTAACTTATTATTTCACCAATAGATATTATTATCATCCAATCTACCAGGCATATTGACCCATCTCAGAATCTCACCTTTTAATAAATCAAAACAATAATTAACATATACAGATCATAATAGTTATATCGAGATTAAGAATATAAGTACATTTAACAGTTTAGAGAATATGCTTTTGGCAGCCAGTCTAAAATAACTATCTCTACTAATTCCCGTTCAATACATACAAAGTGCACTAGCACAAGAAGTTGGAACTATATCGCTCTCATAGTCAAGATAAATTACATATAAATCTTGTGTTACAATTGTACCGATGGCATGTCCAATTTTCATCTTAGATTGTGAACAAAAAACTTTGTACTTGAACCGATGATTTAATCCTCTGTGTATAAGCTAAAACTCTATACACTAAGAGGTCGTTTGGTAGAGCGTATTAGGAAAAATAACGCATGCATTAGCATTGTGTATTACTAGTACCTTGTTTGGTACTCTTTTCCAACCTATGTATAACTAATGCTTGCATTAGTTATACACTATATTGTGTATTAAGGTGTGTATTGCTAATACCATGGATTTCTAGGTATTAGCAATGCAATGGTTTTAATGCATGCATTAGATTAACGAATGACAAAACTACCCTCTAAGCCTAATAATAATAATAATAATAATAATAATAATAATTATAATAATATTAATTATAATAATTATAATAATATTAATTATAATAATAATAATAATAATGTGGGGGTATTTTTGTAAACAAATATTTTTTAATAGTCTTTATACAAGGCTTGCTATTTCCAATACATCAAACCAAACAATGTATAAGAAATAATGCAAGCATTACTAATGCTTGCGTTACTAATGCTTGCGTTACTAATGCATGCGTTACTAATGCTTGCGTTACTAATGCATGCGTTACTAATGCTTGCGTTACTAATGCATGCGTTACTAATGCTTGCATTACTAATGCATGCATTACTAATACATCATATTCAGCATTATTCTTATACACTCTACCAAACGACCCCTAAATCATCTACTATATAAGTAAACAGACACCATAAACGAATATATAATCTATTAAAATTGAATAAATAATTATTCTATAATAAATATTATATCTAAAAATATAGTTAATAATATATATCCCAATAATTAGTTACCAAATTCATTCTGTGACAACATGAGAAGTGAGAAGGAATGCCCAAAAAAGTATTTTAGTTCATCTTGACACATGTAGCATTCCCCCACACTATAATCTTTAAAAAATAACAAAAAGAAGAAAGCAAAATGTCGTGAATTATTACAACATGACTTAGGAACTGTGTTTGGAATCAAATGAGTAGAACTATACATATATACTTAAAAAATTGAAATACAATAATCATCATCATCATCATATATAAGTCTGAAAAGGCCAAGGCAAATGCAATACCCCCACTAATCTTTTAATATACGGTAAAGGACCAATAATATTCGCAACTTATTGAAAATGATTTTAAAATATTCTTTTCTATTTTTTGATTAAGATATATCCTTTATTTTGTCTTTGATTCAAAGATATCTCTCTTTCCATCTTTATGTTTGAAAATATTTTTAACCTTTGTTATTTATCTATCTAATATTTAGGATTTTAATATTGATTAATTTTTATTTGATAACAATTCATAATTTTGCTATTTGAACTAAATAAAATTTTAATTCTTTTTTCTTTAAATTATTTGTGCTCGAAATCTTTAATTAGAGATGTTTATGCAAAGAATATTACTGGACGATTGCCATATGTTCTTTTAAATTCAGTTAATATTTCCTAGCTCTTATAACATCACCTGATTTCAACCCAACTCACATTCTAATTATTTTACTTAAGTTTATATTTTTTTATTTCTTTATTATTAAAAGATTATCAATACAAGGACATATCATTAACGTTATCAGAAGCAAAAAATAAGAGATCAATATTGATGCATCAAATGTCATTATATATGTTAGTAAAATCTTGAATTGTGTTTTATGTCTCTTTTTATTTAGTATTATTTATTATTTTTAGAAAGCTGGTTATCCTTATGAGTTATGACAATGAAGTAATCGTTGTGTTGGCAGAAAGGATCTCCAATGCAATTTTTTATCAGAACAAATAGATATTTTATTAGAAAATTTTCTACTTGAAATTTGAACGAGTAAATAAGTTTTTATTTTAGTATTGAGGATAAATCGTTAAGTCTATAAATAAATATTAATAAATCAAATTTTGTCCTTTTTCTTTACTCTCTATTACTTAAAAAAAAATGTTTGACAACATAAAAAATTAATTTTCATTTCAAATATAATTAAACAAATATTTTGGGATGAGCTAATATTAAGAATTTGAATAAATAGAAAATTATCTTTTAGAACAAATAAAGAATTAACTAATTAGCATGCAGATTCAATTTAATTAAATTTGAGTTGGGAATATTTTTAGATCAAAGGTGAAAGAAGGAATATCTTTAAACCAAAAACAAAGATATAAAATATTTTTAGACCAAAAGGTTGAAGGAGAATATTTTTAAGGCATTTTTAATAAATTAGGGCTATTCTTGATCTTTCTCCGTTTAATATAAAAAATAATTTTAAAAAGGTGACATTAACAAACTTTCTTTTGTGCTTAAACGCATGCCAAAGCTCTTTCAATAGAAGACTAATACGTGTTAACCAATAACTAATCATTTAATTAAACTATAAAAAATTCATGTTTAATCATTTATGTTACTAAAAAGGTAGTTTCATTCCCACTATCATATGTAACAATTGCCACACGTTAATTTCAGATTAGAACTTTTATTTTGACCAATTATATGTTCCCTCATCCACAGTAAAAAATATTCTTTGATTAATATGTCAATTGTTATGCTTAATTTAAAGCTAATGAAGTGACTTCATAAACTTAAGTACTTTCTTTGTTTTGGTAATTGAGGATTTGAATGCAGAGTAGACAACCAGCTCTTCATTTTTGTTCCATATGTAAGTTTATTGTTCCCTACTTTCTTTTTTTATTTCGTGCTTTGTTTATATTATGATCACAATTCTTTATAATAATATAGTTTGTTTTGATATTTTTTCGATTGCTATAATGATATAATTGGAAAAACCATATAATATAACATAAAATGAAAGATTGGTTTCACTAAAAAATATGACTGTTTTAATGAAATGTTATTATAAAGAATGACTATTATAGAAAGATCTGACCGTATTAAAATTTACGATAACAAAAATTGTGTGTTCTTTAAAAAATGAGAAAAAGACAGCTAGATTAGAGATGCTTATTTTATATTATGTTGATTTTTTTGTGTTGGAAGTATGGTTGGTGTGCTATTTTTTTTTTTACATAATAATAAAGAGGGAATTCGAAGAAAGAAATTATTAGTATTCAAATTCGTGATATTGTAATTATCCATATAGACATGTCAAGAGTGAAAGTGTAAGAAATAATGAATATAATACAAAAATTTGCAAGAGGAGTCCTTGCATTTTTTTTTTATTCTTATTATCCTTTGGATCAAGAGTCTAGAATTTTTAAAATATGAATACAATCACAAGATATAGCCATATGTTTGTGATAAATTACTATGTTTTGGGTTACCATAATCCTATGAGTCCAAATTAATAATTAGATTTTACATCAGACCTCAAATCAATGTTTGAATTCTCAATTTACCCTCTTTTAACATTAGAAAAAAAATCAACAATTTCTACCTTTAAATTCATGGTTATTTAGATTCTAGTTGTTAAATCTAACGTAGACTCATGTATAATCACTAAAATTTGATGTAAGTTCGTTATTTTGGTGTTATATGACTTTTCCTAGCCACAATTCGAAATTGAGCCGTGATGACATCTATTATAGCCTTGTAGGTAAGTAAAAACCTAAAATCAATACTGAAAGTAAAAGCTAACGTGAAATAATACGAAAGCAAAAATGCGATAAAGGTGCTACCATGCATAAATAGTTACATAACAAGTATAAAAATATACAACATGGGCTCTATGGAAATTTTTAAAAAATATGATTCATTATGACAGACGAAAAAAATATTGCTGCGAAAAGTGTTAATGGTGATTCTAAAATTGAGAAAAAGAAAAATAATGTCATTTCAAAGTTACAATAGAATGATGAAAGATACAAATTTATGTTGAATAGCAACTTTAAAGATTTTTATGAGGAGAAACTTGTATCTTTAAACTATCTTATTAGACATATATCCATATCATATATACTAATTCTATCAATATTTTAAAATAGTTATTCATTTTGTCACTAATTAAGAGTTTCCTATCATATATTGAGGAAGATATACCTAAATATATGTATTTTTGCTACTAGATACACTAAAATAGGGAGAAAGGTGAGCGAGATTTGTTATCTAGAACAAATGACACCTAATTTTAACCCCATGTATTCCAACATATATGTATCTGAACGTACCAAAATCATATAAGATTCATAATATTACAAACTAGTATATCTAAGTAATTAACTTCTAAAGATTAAGTTTCTCTGTATTATCATAGTATCCAAACACATGAATTGGCTCCTATGTGTAAGGCCCATAATGCATATTGGGTTTTTTCTATTTCTTTTGCAGACTTAGAGCCCACTCAAGCTTTGATCTATTAGGGGCATTGAAAATAGTTGCCTATACATTTTAGCCCTTATTTTTGAGAATTTGCACAAATTTTCTTTCTTGAGGCCATTATTTAAATTTTATCCTCATGATCTGGGGGTGGGGTGGACTTTGTTTCCAAAATAAATAAGTAAGGGCAAATTACAAAAATCACATACTTTTAAGGCAAAATTACAATTTATCTCTTAAAATTTTATAATTACAAAAATCCCTCAAATGGATACAATAATATAAGCGCTGATACATTAATCTGATGCGCGAGATACAATAATATAAGCGCTGATACATTAATCTGATGCGTGAGATACAATAATTTAAGAGCTGATACACTAATCTGATGCGCGAAAATGAGGGATTTTGGAGATTTGTAAAACTTACAGGGGATAATGGTAATAAGTAAACTAAAAGGTGGGATTTCTGTAATTTTTCCAATAAATAATTGTCCTACTACTTTAAAGGTGAAATTTAAACCAATTAACTTAAGGAAACATAATTTAAAGAGTGGCCTAAAAGAAGATCATAACGGTGCATATAATCCCTCATTATGGATGAATACACACTTTGTGGAAAGTGCTAAAGTTTGTTCTGGACAGTTTAATGACCAAAATAACATAATTTAGTTCACAATTTCACGAGTTTGATTTAATCATCTCTTAGTTATTGTTGTCTAATTAGGTAGCACTTTTCATGTTAGCAATGTAAAGAGAACATATTCATGAGCCAACTATCGATGGCCTATTAGAAACAATTTCTCTATCTTTTTAAGTGGAAGTAAGGTCTACGGAATCTATACCCTCCCAAACCTCACGTATGGATTACATTGAGTTTGTTATTATTAATGTAAGAAAAAAATCTACATATTTGTATATCAAGAACGTATATGTGAGATAAATCGTAAACAACAAAAAACATCTAACATCATGATATATTATTGTTATTTAGCAAAACGACATAAAAAACTCATAGAAGGAAGAAAACTAGAGAGAGAGAGATTGTCCTATTTACTTATAATTATGCTTTCATTTATTTTTTTTGCACCTTGTTGTGTTAATACCTTACATAGCCATATAATTTTAAGCCACTCATAATAACCATAAAAGTATATATATAACTAATTAATATGCATGCTTAATCATGGAGAAAAAAACCATGACAAGCCCATGCAAGTTCTCATTGGAGACAAATAGATGAGAAGGAAGACAAAATGAAAACTTAGCAACAAAAAGATTCATCCACTTTTTAACATCCCCCACTACTAACAACACATAAACATGCAACCTCAAACAAATTTCTCTAGGCGTGACAAACATAAAGTGGGGTGCATTATCATGATATATTAACCTAAGCCCACTATCTTCCCTTCTCCCCCTTCCAAATCTTTATACAAGTCAATTATTAACCTTGTGAGTTGAACGTCAAGATAAATAGTTTTCATTACATAGATATCGAGATTGAACTCCCTCTCACCTAAATTGATCGAGAGAGATGAACCTGCACCACATTTTTTCGAATGAAAGTAGATTTCAGATCGAACATATAAACCTTATGGTGAAAATTTACTTGCATCACTCTACACAAGTCAAAGCTTACATTGATGATCATCAAGATCATCTACCATCCAATCCAACTCATGCATCAATATTTTTCTACTTCTTTTTAATTAAAAAATTTTCAACTAAAAAAACTAACAAAATTAAAATAAAATAAAAAAAGAAGAATACAAAAAACAAGAAGAAAAAAAAAAAGGTCCCCTACTTCCTCCCTTTACTTCTCAAAACCACATATCTACCATCACAGAAGATGCTAGTACCACCATATTGCCACCTTCCTACCACCACCACCGCAGCTCCGCCACCTACTTCCGGCAAGAGGTAAAAGTCTGAAACACCACACTTCCGGTTGACGGAAAATCATCCATTGTGCAGCTCCGGCATTTCATCCCTAGTGGTTCAACAGCTTTAGCAATTCTGGTCCAAACCTCATTGCTGGTCGACGTAGTCGAAATCGACATAGTCCCCGGCCGGAAAACTTGCACCACTTTCTTCAATATGTTGATAATATCATTGGGATCATCGTAAATTGATCCAACACATTCATAACTTGCATAACTAAATCCATCTTCAGGGGTAACATGAATCGTAGAATAACGATCTCCATCAATGCCATTCATGGAATATCCACAAGGATCAAAAACAAAATCACAAATCAAAGCATTTGGGTTAATTTCCGAAATTCCAGTAACTTCCGTCATTTCATTTGAAGCCATATTTGGATGCTTAAAAAACTTCCTAGCAAGTACCCGATCAAGCTCTGTCATACAAACTTCAATAGTGAAGAGATCGTTGTTAGGTTCTTCGTTAGAAGCAGTGAATACATGCCACGAATGAGAAATGAATTTTGATGGCATAACAGAGGCTTTTCTATAACAAAGATGAATCGGTAATTGTTCTTGTAAATAAAAGATCTCATCGTTGAAATTTGTGTGTGGGTAAGGTTGTGCTTTGGGGAAAATGAAATTCCCTCGAGTATACCTACATTCACTCATAATGAATCCCAATTCGGATGTAAATTGAATCAATGGAAGAATTGATTTCAATAGCTGAGTAGTTCCACATGTTTTAATGATAATTTTAGTTGAGTAAACAAAGAGGCTTGATTCCGATAATACGTAAGAATCAAAGTATTGATTCCCAACAGCTGATACTACAGTACATTGCACTGCATTTAGTATTTCTTCAATTGATTCGAAGTCCAGTTGACGGAGACCACCCATTCGGATGATTGGATCATCGCCAGAGAAGTGTAGTTCAAGTCTCTTTTCGAATCCTTCGAAACCAGAAACAGCCATGGATGAAGAAAAAACAGTTTGTATGAGAAAGAGAGATAGGAGGTGGGGAGAGTTAGGAACAGGGAAGTGAGTATATATAGGGGAAAATAATAACAAGTGAGAAAAAGGGAAGGGGAGAGGAGGGCATGCGAGGTGAGTGAGGGAAGAAAGAATAATAATTGTAAGCATAATGAATACAAGATGATGTATCAAGTTTTTTTTTGTTTGTGTGAGCGACAAACAACATGAATCCAAATTCATTTCCACGCGCAATTCTTGTTTTTTTTGTTTACTTGTCTATATTATTTGAGTACTATTCACTCTATTTCCTACACTCATACCTTCAAAACAACCTACTCACCCTCCGTTTCAATAGGTTTATTTGATTTTGACTTTACACATAGTTTAACAAAGTAAATAAGATTTTTAAATCTTGTCGTCTTAACTTAATCTTATGGTCTTAAGTTTGCAATATGGAAAGTTAGAATCATAGAGTAGCCAAAAAAAGAAGGAATTTTTGAGTTTAGCAATGGCGAAGCTGAGAGTTTTGCTCAAGGTGTTCAAAACTTTCGTATATATCTATAAGAAAGTTGCTTTTAACTTACACACACAATATATTTTTTCGATTAAGGGTGCTCTATTGACCACCCTTGACGCTCAGGTCAATGTAGCTACATTGGGGTTCATGATTCTAGTTCTTTTAATTAGTGGGTTCTAAACTAAATAATTTATACATGTTTAATAGTTGTTTAAAGAAGAAATATAAGGTTTAGAGTTTGGACTGAAGTTATAGTGGATTCGATGAATCTACAAGCTCTACATTAGCTTAGTCCCGGGTAAATGCTTATTGGCACTTGATATTAACGCAGGAATACATCAAATTTGTCTAATATTTTTTTTTATAGATAAGTATAAGGTTTAGAATTTGGACAATTCGACGGATTTGCAAGCTTTACACTAGCGGTATATGCTTATTGGCACTTGATATTAAAGTAAAAATAAATTTAAAATAAATAGTAATAAAACATAATCTTGCATTTGTTGATGTGATGATTAATTAGCTAAATGATCAAGAGTCAAGAGATCACAATCAGAAATGTTATATTACAGATTATAATTCAATCTTTTAACCACTGCTAATTAATTAAGAATGTCATTCTTTCTTATTAACCACTATTACTATTATGTTAAAAATCAAAGCATTGTAATTGGTGTTCCCCTGATTTCTTTGTTTTTTTTTTTTTTTAAATCTTCTCATTTTGTGCTCCTTAAGAATCAAATTATGTAACAATAGAGATGATTTATTTGAAGTATTAATTTTACTTTCAAACTAAAGAGCTTTTGATTCATTAGGACAATAATTAAATAATTTAACGTATATCAAGCAAATTGACTTTATAAGGGGACAAACACATCGTGATTAAATAGTTTTAGAGTTAGGTTGAACTTTGAATTTACAAATAATATTATATTTTTTCTTGAAAATGTTCTTGCGCCTTTTTGAGTTTCTCCCCTATAGAGCGCTCTTGCAGTCGTACCGTCTTGATAAAATTATTTTTTTTCTTAAAAGCATTCTTATACCCTTTAATTTTGAATTTCTCCCTTATAAAGGATCGCGCTGCACTCACAGCGTTCTGTTACCATCCCTAGTTCCATGAGTAGGAAATTTTTTGGGTGTATATATATATATATATATATATATATACCCATATGTCA
>JAJOOH010010615.1:0-12121 GCA_029582605.1 Solanum gracilifrons | reverse complement strand
GGTTTGTTCTGTCTCCTTCTTTTGTTTTAGCTAGTCTTGTTGCCTTTGAGACACGCTCTGTTGTGGTCCACTTTTGGGACTTGTACTCTTTATAAGATAGCTCTGTACTAGTGACTTCCAGGTTCTGGGAGGGATTTCTGTATATATTTATTTTGGGTTGCTTCCGCCTTGTTATCCTTGTTTAGATTACTATTTTCGTTAGTTTCTGCTCTTTCGCTCATTGCTTGATGTTCTGGGTTACGGGTTGGCTTACCTACTGGTAGGGTATAGTAGGTGCCATCATGACTCGAGAAATCGGGTCGTGACAAGTTGGTATCAGAGCCCCAGGTTCATCGGTCACACTTGTAGAAAGCTAACATCTCGTAGAGTCTTGCGGATCGGTGCGGAGATGTCCGTAACTTATCTTCTGGAGGCTACAGGATGTCTTCAGGAAGAATTCCTCTTTAGTTTCACTTTCGTGCAGAGTGTGTCTTATTGGTTCCTTGAAATCTCACTTGTTTCACTCTTTCGCAGAATGGCTCGCTCGCGAGGTGGCGCGGCCGGGGGTGATGCACCCAGGCCTGCAGACAGAGCCCCAGCTTGGGGTAGATGCCGACCCCGAGGTCGAGAAAGGGCCGCAGCATCAGTCCAGGTGAGAGATGAGGATCCAGAGCAACTAGAAGATCCTTCAGAATTTCGTATACCAGATTAGCCGGTGGGGACGGGGCCAGCCCAGCCGCCACCCGGACCAGTTCTGACCTCAGATCTCCAGGCCGCTATTGCTCAGCTCTTAGGTGTGCTTGGGGGGATGCAGCAGCCGCCCGCCCTAGCTACACCAACACTAGTACCGCAGGATCAGCCTGCAGTGAGGGCACCTCAGGTCCAGGTACCACGTGAAGGAGTACAGCCCTTGGCAGCGGACAGACCTATGCCACTTGAGGACCAGAAGATGCTTGGTGTGCTTCTCAGGTTGACACCACCAAGGTTTTCTGGGGCAGTGGGTGAGGATGCCCACGAGTTTCTTACTAGTTGCTGTGAGAGGCTTCACACTTTGGGCCTTGTGCAGTCTAGAGGGGCCGACTTCATTGCTTACCAGCTAGATGGGCCAGCCAGGCAGTGGTGGCGCACATTCATTCAGACTAGGCCGACTGGATCTCCACGGGTATCATGGGATGAGTTCACTGAGGCTTTCTTGGCCAAGTTTATTCCTCGTAGCATCAGAGACCGCTTCAAGGATCAGTTCTGCAGGTTGGAGCAGGGAACCATGTCGGTGGTAGAGTATGAGACTAGGTTCCACGAGCTCTCCCGTCATGCCGAGATGATATTACCTACAGAGGAGGAGAGAGTTAGGTGCTTTGTTCGTGGGTTGAGATTGCAGCTTTGGCTTGAGACCCAGTCCTTAGTTTCTGCGGGTCGATCTTTTTTAGACGTAGTTGACCATGCTAGTACTATGGAGCATCTTCGTCGCGAGGCCCAAGGGGGCAGCGAGAAAAGGGCTAGGCATGAGGGCAGCTACAGTGAATCCCGCCCCAGGTCTAGATATTATCATGACAGGGCCGGACGACGGTTTCGACAGGGTCAGTCTAGCAGACCTACACAGGCCTCTCTTCAGGCATCATATGGTGGTCGGAGTGAGGCTAGTTCGAGTCAGGGCCGCGAGGTGTTTCAGTCGGGTTCTTCAGGCCATGGTAGTAGTTATTTTTGGAGTCGCCCTCGACAAGGTTCCTATGAGTGTGGTGAGATGGGTCATTGGGCCAGGGACTGCCCTCAGCATAGTCGGATTGTTCCCGCTCCTTACGCAGCTCCCCCAGCTTTACCAGCACCTCCAGTTAGAGGCCGTGGTCAGGGTCAGGACCATAGAGGTGGTCAGTAGGGTATACGGGGTGGTCCCCGAGGAGGCAGGACAGGTGGTAGGTTTGGTGAGCAGGGCAGAGGCAGACATGGACATTTCTACGCAGATCCAGTGAGGGCGGAGGCTGAGGCATCAGACGATGTGATCACAGGTACTATTCTTTTATGCCAGCAGCCCGCCTTGGCTTTATTTGATCCAGGCACTACTTTTTCGTATGTTTCTGTTTACTATGCCTCTAGATTAAGTATGATTTCTGAGCCTTTGGTAGCGCCGTTGCGTGTGTCGACCCCCGTGGGTAAGTCTTTAGTAGTGGATCAGGTATTTCGATCTTGCTTAGTTACAATCCAGGGGCGTGACACCCGGGTTGACCTTATATTGCTTGACATGGTTGATTTCGATGTGATTTTTTGCATGGATTGGTTATCCCCTTATCGTGTTGTTTTAGACTGTTTTTCTAAGACCATTACCTTAGCCATTCATGGTATCCCTCCGGTGGTGTGGCAGGGATCTTGTGGTAGCACACCAGTTGGGGTTATCTCTTTTATTCGTGCAAGGAGGCTAGTGGCTAGTGGATGCTTATCATATTTGGCCTATGTGCGTGATGTGAGTATGGAGGTTCTTCCGGTTGAGTCAGTTCCTGTTGTTCGTGACTTCTTAGATGTGTTTCCTACCGACCTACCTGGCCTACCCCCAGAGCGTGATATTGATTTTCTGATTGAGCTTGAGCCAGGTACTCGGCCTATTTCTATTACGCCATATCGGATGGCTCCTGCAAAGCTTAAGGAGCTCAGTGTTCAGCTGCAGGATCTCATAGGTAAGGGATTTATCAGACCTAGTGTATCACCTTGAGGCGCTCCTGTTCTTTTTATTAAGAAGAAGGACGGTACTATGCGCATGTGCATTGACTATAGACAGTTGAATAAAGTGACAGTGAAAAATCGTTATCCTCTACCTAGGATTGATGACCAATTTGACGAGCTACAGGGAGCTTCAGTGTTCTCTAAGATTGATTTGAGGTCCGGTTACCACCAATTGAGGATTAGGGCAGCGGACATCCATAAGACTGTATTTAGGACCCGTTATGGCCATTATGAGTTCTTGGTGATGTCATTTGGGTTGACTAATGCCCCTGCCGCCTTTATGGACTTGATAAAACGCATGTTCAAACCTTATCTTGATTCCTTCTTCATTGTCTTCATTGATGACATTTTGATATACTCGCGGAGTAGGGGTGATCATGAGCAGCATTTGAGAGTTGTGCTCCAGACTTTGAGATATCAGCGGCTTTATGCCAATTTCTCAAAGTGCCAATTTTGGTTAGACACTGTAGTGTTCTTGGGGCATGTTGTATCTAAGGAGGGCATTATGGTAGATCCGGCGAAGATTGAGGCTATTCGTGATTGGGCTAGGCCCACCTCAGTTACTGAGATTCGGAGCTTCGTCGGACTAGCGGGCTACTACAGACGATTTGTGAAGGGTTTCTCTACCTTGGCAGCACCTCTGAACTGGTTGACTCGTGTTGATGTTCCCTTTGTTTGGTCAGAGGAGTGTGAGGCGAGCATTTAAAGGCTCAAGGAGTTATTGACCACCGCTCCTATATTGACTCTTCTAGCTGAGGGCGAGGGCTTCACGGTATATTGTGACGCATCCGGCGTTGGTTTGGGTTGTGTATTGATGCAGCAGGGCCGGGTTATTGGTTATGCGTCGAGGCAGCTTAAGATTCATGAGCGCAACTACCCCACCCATGACTTAGAGTTGGCGGCGGTAGTATTCGCACTTAAGATTTGGAGGCACTACTTGTATGGAGTTTGATGTGAGATCTATACCAATCACAGGAGTCTTCAGTACATCCTGAGCCAGAGGGACCTTAATTCGTGGCAGCGTCGTTGGATTGAGCTTCTGAAGGACTATGACCTCTCTATTCTCTACCATCTGGGCAAGGCGAATGTGGTAGCGGACGCCTTGAGCCGAAAGGCGGTGAGTATGGGTAGTCTAGCCTTCTTATCTGTTGAGGAGTGAACCTTGGTTATGGACATTCAGTTCTTAGCCAATAGCATGGTTCGGTTGGATATCTCAGATTCTAGACGTGTCTTGGCCCATATGGGAGTTCAGTCTTCCTTGCTTGATAAGATCCGTGGTTGTCAGTTTGAGGATGAGGCCTTGGTGTCCCTTAGAGATCGAGTGTTAGCGGGTGATGGTGGTCAGGCCACCTTAGATCCTGATGGAGTGCTGTGATTCGCCGGCCGCATCTGTGTTCCGAGAGTTGGGGATTTGAGACATTTGATACTTTCTGAGGGCCATGAGTCTAGATACTCTATTCATCCGGGCACAGCGAAGATGTATCGTGATTTGAGGCAGCATTTCTGGTGGAGTGGTATGAGGAGAGATATTGCTGACTTTGTTTCCCGTTGCTTGTGCTGCCAGCAGGTAAAGGCCGAGCATTTGAGGCCTAGTGGTGTGTTTCAGAGATTACCCATTCCGGAGTAGAAGTGGGAGCGTATCATTATGGATTTCATTGTGGGGTTGCCTCGGACTCCTAGAAGTGTTGATAACATTTGGGTCATCGTTGATCGATTGACCAAGTCAACACATTTCCTTCCTATTTAGTGTTCATTTAGCGTCGAGAGGTTGGCTCGTATCTACATTCGGGAGCTGGTTCGACTTCATGGGGTGCAAGTTTCTATTATATCAGATCGGGGTTCTCAGTTCACGTCCATCTTTTGGAGGACCTTTCAGGATGAGTTGGGCACTCGAGTTGACCTTATCACAGCTTTCCACCCGCAGACGGATCGCTAGTCGGAGCGTACTATTAGGGTCCTTGAGGATATGTTGCGGGTATGATTATGGATTTTGGAGGTCAGTGGGACCAGTTCTTACCTTTGGCGGAGTTTGCGTACAACAACAGCTACCACTCTAGTATTCAGATGGCCCCATTTGAGGCATTATATGGTAGGCGTTGTCGCTCTCCAGTTGGTTGGTTTGAGTCTGCAGAGCCTAGAACGCGTGGTACAGATTTGCTGCAAGAGGCCCTGGGTCAGGTGAGGGTAATTCAGGATAGGCTCAGAGTAGGCACCAGAGTTATGCGGATCGTAGGCGCCAACCTTTGAGATTCTCTGTTGGTGATCGGGTATTCCTCCGTGTGTCGCCCATGAAGGGCGTGATGAGGTTTGGGAGGCGGGGCAAGCTTAGCCCTAGATACATTGGGCCTTTTGAGATACTCCGGACAGTTGGGGAGGTTGCTTATGGGTTGGCTCTACCTCCACCATTTTCAGCCATCCACCCGGTTTTCCATGTCTCGATGTTGCGGCGGTATGTTCCTGATGAGTCTCATGTGCTCTTGTATGATGCAGTCGAATTAGATGATCGTTTGACATTTGTAGAGGAGCCAGTTGCCATTCTAGCCAGAGATGTGAGGAGATTGGGCTCGAGAGCCATTCGTGTGGTTAAGGTCAGATGGAGGCATCGCCCAGTCGAGGAGGCTACTTGGGAGACCGAGCAGGAGATGCGAGAGTAGTTTCCCAGCTTGTTTGAGCAGGTACTTCTTGACCCTTACTTTCGCGGACGAAAGTCCTTTTTAGTAGTGGATATTGTAATGACCCTCTTGGTCATTTCTGTGTCTTTTCTTCTGTGTGTCGTTTAGAGCGTTCCTGTAGCGACCCCAAGTCATTTATGACTTGCTGGGACTGACAGTTCGGTCACCTGGTCGTTCGTTGGTCTTGGTGTGAGTTTTTGTGTTTTGGAGCTTATGAACCTTGAACGATCATTTTCGATCAAAAGTTCGAGAAGATGACATTGGGATCCAATTCTGACGATTCCATCAGCTCCGAAAGGGTGATTTTAAGCTATTAGCATGGTCGACATGACTCCCGAGGTTTTCAGTGTGAGTCGGTGTGATTAGGCGTTTTAACCTCTGAATGTTGGCTTAAGTTTGACTTTGGTCAACATTCTTAGTAAACGCGCTCGGATGAGAATTCCGTCAGTGCAGTTAGCTCCGGAATGTCGAGTTTGGTCTAGATTGACCCTTCTTTTATGTCCCGAGGTTTTCGATATTTTTTCGAGCCCTTTTGTGGGTTTTGACTTAAATGGCTTTTGGAAGTGGAACCCACTTTTTATCGAAATGACCTCTGATGGAAATTTCGATTGGGCCGTTGAGTCTGGAATATCGAATTTGGTATGGTTGCATATCTCGTTTGCGTGTACGGGGTTCCGAACGAGATCGGAGTACCCCGTCGGGGTTTATAGTTGTTGGAAAAATTGCAGAAAATCTGCAATAGAATGCAGATTTTCAGCAACATTTCCAAAACTTCAAACTCTCTTAACTCTCTCATATCTCTATCGATTTGGGCGATTCAAAAGGCAAAGTTATGAGATTTTTCGAGGGCAACGCGTTGGTGAGCTCGATAGTGGTTTGGGGTTCCCGTTTGAGGTAATTTCATGATAAAACCTGACTGCAGTGCCTTTTTCGAGCATTTGTTTTTGGTATTATTGTTTTGGTCATATCTCACTCATTTTAGCTCGGTTTTGGGTGATTCGAAGTCTCACATGTTGAGAATTGTCGTGACTTCGTTGTAGAGTGTTCAAGGAGTGCTGGGAACCTTTTGATTCTCGTTTATTCTGAGTTTTGACTGCTGCTGTAGAGTTTCTTTTAGTTTATTAAAGTGTTGGTTTTTGCTGTGTTTTGAGCCTCGGATTGTGTTCCATTTTGGAACACAAGTTTGTAGTGTTGTTTAGGGTCTCTTGACGGAGTCAAATTCGGACAGTTCAGTGCGGGTCCCACGATTCCTGTTTTGACTCCAAAATTGACCCGTCTCTGTTTGTTGTGATTTTGGTGTCTAAATGACCGTAGTAACGTTGTGACTCTATGTGATTTTGGTTGATTTCAATGTGATTTTGGGCAAGGATTGGTTATCCCCTTATCGTGCTGTTTTAGACTGCTTTTCCAAGACCATTACCTTAGCCATTCATGGTATCCCTCCGGTGGTGTGGCAGGGATCTTATGGTAGCACACCAGTTGGGGTTATCTCTTTTATTCGTGGTAGGAGGCTAGTGGCTAGTGGATGCTTATCATATTTGGCCTATGTGCGTGATGTGAGTAGGGAGGTTCTTCCGGTTGAGTAAGTTCATGTTGTTCGTGACTTCTTAGATGTGTTTCCTACTGACCCACCTGGCCTACCCCCAGAGAGTGATATTGATTTTCCGATTGAGCTTGAGCCAGGTACTCGGCCTATTTCTATTCCGCCATATCGGATGGCTCCTGCAGAGCTCAAGGAGCTCAGTGTTCAGCTTCAGGATCTCTTGGGTAAGGGATTTATCAGACCTAGTGTATCACCTTGAGGCGCTCCCGTTCTTTTTGTTAAGAAGAAGGACGGTACTATGCGCATGTGCATTGACTATAGACAGTTGAATAAGAGAACACCGAAGAATCGTTATCCTCTACCTAGGATTGATTACCTATTTGACCAGCTACAGGGAGCTTCAGTATTCTAAAAGATTGATTTGAGGTCCGGTTACCACCAGTTGAGGATTACTGCAGCGGACATCCCTAAGACTGCATTTAGGACCCGTTATGGCAATTATGAGTTCTTGGTGATGTCATTTGGGTTGACTAATGCCCCTACCGCCTTTATGGACTTGATGACACGCGTGTTCAGACCTTATCTTGATTCCTTCGTCATTGTCTTCATTGATGACATTTTGATATACTCGCGAGTAGGGGTGATCATGAGCAGCATTTGAGAGTTGTGCTATAGACTTTGAGATATCAGCGGCTTTATGCCAAGCTCTCAAAGTGCCAGTTTTGGTTAGACTCTGTAGCGTTCTTGGGGCATGTTGTATCTAAGGAGGGCATTATGGTAGATCCGACGAAGATTGAAGCTATTCGTGATTGGGCTCGGCCCACATCAGTTACTGAGTTTCGGAGCTTCGTCGGACTAGCAGGCTACGGCAAACGATTTGTGGAGGGTTTCTCTACCTTGGCAGCACCTCTGACCCGGTTGACTCGTGTTGAT
Organism: Solanum gracilifrons; assembly: GCA_029582605.1. Taxonomy (NCBI): domain Eukaryota; kingdom Viridiplantae; phylum Streptophyta; class Magnoliopsida; order Solanales; family Solanaceae; genus Solanum; species Solanum gracilifrons. The sequence continues at coordinate 4,282 of JAJOOH010010615.1, read as the reverse complement.
GCTCCCTTTGTTTGGTCAGAGCAGTGTGAGGCGAGCTTTTTGAGGCTCAAGGAGTTATTGACCACCGCTCCTATATTGACTCTTCCAGTTGAGGGCGAGGGCTTCACGGTATATTGTGACGCATCCGGCGTTGGTTTAGGTTGTGTATTGATGCAGCAGGGTCGGGTTATTGCTTATGCGTCGAGGCAGATTAAGATTCATGAGCGTAATTACCCCACCCATGACTTAGAGTTGGCGGCGGTAGTTTTCGCACTTGAGATTTGGAGGCACTACTTGTATGGAGTTCAATGTGAGATCTATACCAATCACCGGAGTCTTCAGTACATCATGAGCTAGAAGGACCTTAATTCGAGGCAGCGTCGTTAAATTGGGTTCCTGAAGGACTATGACCTCTCTATTCTCTACCATCCGGGCAAGGCGAATGTGGTAGCGGACGCCTTGAGCCGAAAGGCGGTGAGTATGGGTAGTCTAGCCTTCTTATCTGTTGAGGAGCGACCCTTGGCTATGGACATTCAGTTCTTAGCCAATAGCATGGTTCAGTTGGATATCTCAGATTCTAGACGTGTCTTGGCCCATATGGGAGTTCAGTCTTCGTTGCTTGATAGGATCTGTGGTTGTCAGTTTGAGGATGAGGCCTTGGTGGCCCTTAGAGATCGAGTGTTAGCGGGTGATTGTGGTCAGGCCACCTTAGATCCTGATGGAATGTTAAGATTCGCCGGCCGCATCTGTGTTCCGAGAGTTGGGGATTTGATACAGTTGATACTTTCTGAGGGCCATGAGTCTAGATACTCTATCCATCCGGGCACAGCGAAGATGTTTCGTAATTTGAGGCAGCATTACTGGTGGAGTGGCATGAGGAGAGATATTGCTGACTTTGTTTCCCGTTGCTTGTGCTGCCAGCAGGTAAAGGCCGAGCATTTGAGGCCTGGTGGTGTGTTTAAGATATTACCCATTCCGGAGTGGAAGTCGGATCGTATCACTATGGACTTCATTATGGGGTTGCCTCGGACTCCTAGAGGTGTTGATATCATTTGGGTCATCGTTGATCGATTGACCAAGTCAGCACATTTCTTTCCTATTCAGTGTTCATTTAGCGTCGAGAGGTTGACTCGTATCTACATACGGGAGGTGGTTCGACTTCATGGGGTGCTAGTTTCTATTATATCAGATCGGGGTTCTCAGTTCATGTCCAGCTTTTGGAGGACCTTTCAGGATGAGTTGGGCACTCGGGTTGACATTAGCACAGCTTTCTACCCGCAAACGGATGGCCAGTCGGAGCGTACTATTCAGGTCCTTGAGGATATCTTGCGGGCATGTGTTATGGATTTTGGAGGTCAGTGGGACCAGTTCTTACCTTTGGCGGAGTTTGCGTACAACAACAGCTGCCACTCTAGTATTCAGATGGCCCCATTCGAGGCATTATATGGAAGGCGTTGTCGCTCTCCAGTTGGTTGGTTTGAGTCTGCAGAGCCTAGGCCGCGTGGTACAGATTTGCTGCAAGAGGCCCTGGGTCAGGTGAGGGTGATTCAGGATAGGCTCAGAGTAGGCACCAGAGTTATGCGGATCGGAGGCTCCGACCTTTGAGATTCTCTGTTGGTGATCGGGTATTCCTCCGTGTGTCGCCCATAAAGGGAGTGATGAGGTTTGGGAGGCGGTGCAAGCTTAGCCCTAGATACATTGGGCCTTTTGAGATACTCCGGACAGTGGGGAAGGTTGCTTATGAGTTGGCTCTACCTCCAGCATTTTCAGCCATCCACCCGGTTTTCTATCTCTCGATGTTGCGGCGGTATGTTCCTGATGAGTCTCATGTGCTCCAGTATGATGCAGTCGAATTGGATGATCGTTTGACATTTGTAGAGGATCTAGTTGCCATTCTAGCCAGAGATGTGAGGAGATTGCGCTCGAGAGCCATTCCTGTTGTTAAGGTCCGATGGAGGCATCGCCCAGTCGAGGAGGCTACCTGGGAGACCGAGCAGGAGATGCGAGAGCAGTTTCCCAGCTTGTTTGAGCAGGTACTTCTTGACCCTTACTTTCGCGGACGAAAGTCCTTTTTAGTAGTGGATATTGTAATGACCCTCTTGGTCATTTCTGTGTCTTGCCTTCTCTGTGTCGTTTAGAGCGTTCCTGTAGCGACCCCAAGTCATTTATGACTTGCTGGGACTCACAGTTCGGTCACCTGGTCGTTCGTTTGGTCTTGGTGTGAGTTTTTGTGTTTTGGAGCTTATGAACCTTGAACGATCATTTTCGATCAAAAATTCGAGAAGATGACATCGGTATCCAATTTTGACGATTCCATCAGCTTCGGAAAGGTCATTTTAAGCTATTAGCATGGTTGATATGACTCCCGAGGTTTTCAGTGTGACTCTGTGTGATTAGGCGTTTTAACCTTTGAATGTTGGCTTAAGTTTGACTTTGGTCAACATTCTGAGTAAACGCGCTCGGATGAGAATTCCGTCAGTACAGTTAGCTCCGGAATGTCGAGTTTGGTCTAGATTGACCCTGCTTTTGTGTCCCGAGCTTTTCGATATCTTTTCGAGCCCTTTTGTGGGTTTTGACTTAAAATGACATTTGGAAGTGGAACCCACTTTTTATCGAAATGACCCCTGATGGAAATTTCGACAGCGACGTTGAGTCTGGAATATCGAATTTGGTATGGTTGCATATCTCGTTTGCGTGTACGGGGTTCCGAACGAGATCGGAGTACCCCGCCGGGGTTTTTAGTTGTTGGAAAAATTGCAGAAAATCTGCAATATAATGCAGATTTTCAGCAACATTTCGAAAACTTCAAACTCTCTTAACTCTCTCATCTCTCAACCGATTTGGGCGATTCAAAAGGCAAAGCTGTGAGATTTTTCGAGGTCAACGCGTTGGTGAGCTCGGATAGTGGTTTGGGGTTCCCGTTTGAGTTAATTTCGTGATAAAACCTGACTACAGTGCCTTTTTGGAGCATTTGTTTTTGGTATTACTGTTTTGGTCATATCTCACTCATTTTAGCTCGGTTTTGGGTGATTCGAAGTCTCACATGTTGAGAATTGTCGTGACTTCGTTGTAGAGTGTTTAAGGAGTGCTGGGCACCTTTCGATTGTCATTTATTCTGAGTTTTGACTGCTGCTGTAGGGTTTCTTTTAGTTTATTAAAGTGTTGGTTTTTGCTGTGTTTTGAGCCTCGGATTGTGTTCCATTTTGGAACACAAGTTTGTAGTGATCTTTAGGGTCTCTTGACGTAGTCAAATTCGGATAGTTCAGTGCGAGTCCCACGATTCCCGTTTTGACTCCAAAATTGACCCGTCTCCGTTTGTTGTGATTTTGGTGTCTAAATGATCGTAGTAATGTTGTGACTCTATTTTTGATAGCGGGCAGCATTTCGAGACTGTTCGGAAAGGGAAAGCTCTGGTAAAGTGATTGGAGAGCGCACGGTTGGCCTTAAGGTAGGCTATGGCTTACTTTCTTTTAGATTGAGCTTAATTGGGTAAAAACATGTCGATTGGAGTGAATTGAGGGTGGGTACCAGTTTACTACCTTAGTTTGATTAGATACCTTATGTTAGGATCGATTGGTCACATTTCGGGTATAGTATCATGTTAACCGGTTTAGTAGAGTTGCATACTTATGTGCTAAATGCTATTGTATGCTTGTATGTTATGTATTGCATGCCTTGTTCATCCTTAACCGTAAGCATGATGTCCTTAGTCTAGGTTAGGCTAACATTGCCTTAGACTTATGACCCGTGTGGGCTAGATAGCCTTGACATTCTGCCGATGACGTTCGGATGACTTAGCTCCTTGTAGACTGGAATAGCAAACTTGAGTCTGATAGTTTGAGCCTCAGATTAGGCGTTATCGCTACTGCTGCACTTCTGTATCTTCCCCCTTTTATTCTGCGGTTCCGACACATTCTCGAAGGTTTGGTGCATCACTCGAGGCGTGGGATTGAGATAGTATAAGCTTGGAGCCTTTTATGTGATATCTTAGAGTGGACGGCGTTCCACGGTGGTTGTTGTTGGATTGAATCCTATTGGAGATACCATCACCCCCGGGGTCGTTCTTTCTAGCTAGGCTGGGAACGTATCGCTGGCTGGGTAGACTCGGTGATATCGGCAATCGCCCCCGGGCCTCTCTTTCTAGCTGTGCTGGGAGTGTGCTGCTGGCTGGGTGTCCCTGGGTCGCTCTTTCTAGCTGGGCTGGCAGCATGACTGCATGGTAGGACGACTCGCGATATCTACCTCACTCACGGGTCCCTCTTTCTAGCTGGGCTGGGAGTGGACTGTTTGGTTGGGTGCCCCC
>JAJOOH010010614.1:0-14970 GCA_029582605.1 Solanum gracilifrons | reverse complement strand
TAAGTAAAATAATGTAAAATAGTTGCAAAGTTGTAAAGTAGTCAAATAAGTACGTAGATAAGTGTATAGTTTGGTATGTGTGTCATAAAGTAGGTATGTGTCATAAAGTAAATAGTGTGCAAATAATGACAAGTGTATATGTACATTATTAATATGTGTGAATAAGTCATAAATAGGATAGTGGTAGACAAAATAAGAAATACTCATGAATAGTAGTGGACAGATGTAAAAAACGTATTAGAGTGTGTATGTCTATATATAGACACAATTGTAAATATTGAAAGACATGCAACACCTAACATAATAAAACTAGACTCGCCGACTTGATCGATGAGTCTATCTGCAGATAAAGTCACCATGCCTGAATTTAAGTTGTTTTCTTATCCTTTCTTGATCTCTTGCAGATATGGTATGCACCAATTTAACTGAGCAACCACAGAAAAAGGCTAAAGGCATTACGACCAATGAAAGAGGATCAAACCCTCCAAAGATAAGGAGGGATGACCTCCAACCGGAAGATAAAGGCAAACTAAAAAATCACATAGCTAGGAAGGGCACAAATGTTGAACCAAATTTTTTTTAGCCTGAGGATGAGAAACCTTTGATGAATCATAGGAATAAACTCAGGTTAGGAGCTCAACCCGCATCTACCGGTACCCCTTTAGCTTCCAGTCCCTCGGCTGCTGAATTGGTGCCAACTCCAGCACCACCTCCAGTGGCCCCTGCACACCCCGTAGCTCCACCTCTACCCAGGTTGTTGAACAAATTAAAAGGCACTGGTTTACGAACCATTCTAGAAGAAAAGTTACTATCTGTGAAGGGCTTGGAAGGCAAGCACACTGAGGTGCTTGACACACTCATATATCATGAATTGGAGCAGCTTACAAGGCCACAGAGCCCTTACATTCCTTCATGGATCCGAGAATTCTACTTAGCCTATCGAGAGTTGGTCCCAAAGAATAAGAAGAAAGCTAGTGAGTTCTGACCGGTGAAGTCAGTTATGGTTAGAGGCAAGGAGGTGGAGTGTTACAATGATCATATTAATGTTGTATAGGGTTGACCGCTACACTCGGTACTGCCCTACCAGGGTTTGCCTATTGTTCCATCGCTGGATGATTTGAAGGGTTGGTTAGCTCCTATGATCTGTAACACCACCCCGAGGTGGATAGAGGCAGGAGCTCTGATTGAGAATCCAAACCAGTACTGGGAGGTAATGTTCATGTCTCTCTTCTCTCCCAAGTCCATTCTGTGTCATACTAAGGCGGATTGCCTTGGTTCTATCATGGCTAGGAGGTGGATTGACTTGGGACTGCTGGTTTCACAGGAGATGGCTATAAGAGCCAAATAGATGCAAATGTCTCTGCCTTTTCTTGTTCTGATCATCGAGTTATGCCGGCGTGTCGGAGTACCCCAGGATCCCACTAGAGATATAGAGGTCACCTCATCTTTCTCCACCGATATCCGGCGTATAGAGGCCGAGTTGACATGAGAGGAGGTTGACATGAGGAGAGAAGCTCCAACAGATACTTCTCCAGAGGTCGATGTTGACTCATTACCAGCAGAGACACCTTCGTCTACTCCGGTTTCAGAGGCTTCAGGTATACCCACTCCTTCTTCTCCTTCACAGACTCTAGGTGCCTCCTCTTCCTCCCAGCCTACCATGATCCTGAAGATGGGGCAGCTGGCCTATTCAACGGATGTGAGGGCGACACGATTGGAGAGATTCATCCCAAGGATGATTGACAATGCCATCTTGACTGCACTAACCCCCCACAAGACCACTATTGATGATCTGACTACCATATTCACTACTTGCGATAGCAGATAGGGGGAGACACCCGAGGTTTCAGCATAAAAAGCTGAAATAGCAGAGTTGAAGAAGGATGTAGCTAATTTGAAGCCTACCGACTTCACTACGATGATGTAGGGATGAGATGACAAAGATGCTCCTGAGACCCCAGGAATTGCTCTGGCTACTACCGTAGATGTGCAGAGAGATGCTGCAGGGCATGTAGAGTCAGAGATAGAGACCAACGAGGAGCGGATAACAGTGCACGATGAGGTAGTCTGCGAGAGCCAAGAGGACAACATATTCAGTTACTTGCCAAATCTTGTGGAGATGGTTGTGTAGTCGTCAACTCAGACAGTGCCGGCTGACACGTCCACAACAGCTCCTAGTGGATCTGGCTTTATTAGTTTGTCTGAGGCTACTCCGGGTATTGAGACCCGTAAACAGATAGATGCACCGGGCACTGATGCTCATATTCAAACCTCGATAGATAGAGAGATTATATAGACATGACTTCTTTTTACCTCTCTCTTTGTCTTATTTATTTTTACTTTTAGACACTTTTATTTGCATTTGAGGGCAAACGCTTTTTATTGTAGTGGGATGAGGCCCACACCTTTTGTGTTGATAGTTATGTTCTATGTATATATTTAGGTTGTTCTACTTTAAAATTGTGTTTTATCTATTTCTATGGATGATTGAGCTTATGACTCCTTTTGTTTTAAATGGCAAAAAAAATGATTTTGACCCTTCTGATCCGATTTTTTTTGAATTTTTCATACATTTTCGCCATCCTTTATATGATTTTGAATGTGGTTGTTCTTTGCAAAATTTAAGTCTCAGTTCTGATCAATATCGATGACTTAAATAGTGCTATCAATCGAACAAACATGAATGTGTGGCTACGACGAGGCCACGAGGGCAAATGAAGTTGCATAGACAATATGTGAACTCCTTGCATCTCGTTGTGATTAGCCAATTTTCAAATCGAGTCTCTTGTGATGATCGTTGCACACCAGTAAAAGTGTGGAGTCTTGTTTGACTTTAGTGTCGATGCCTTATGTGATGATCTTACTTTGAACCTAGAATTTTGCCCCGTTGGTCCGGTAAACTAAGTGATGCTATCTCTTGATATGATCTTAAGCAACTTCTAAGAGTGTGAGCCAATTTGTCAGATACCTCTTTTGTGACCTACCCTTTGAGCGTGAATTCGAGCTTGTGATTCTATCTTGAACACCCTTTGAGCCTTACCTTTCTTTGGAAGAACCTTGATGAACCCTAGACCTTACTTGACCCACTACCTATAATCCTTGATGAACCCTAGACCTTAGTTGACCCACTACCTATAATCCTCTTGATTTGTGGTTTAGTGAATAGCCATCTTAGGCCAAAAGCCTAAGTTAGGGGTATGGTGAAAAGGAAAATGAGAAGTCAAGAAGTGCAAGAAAAGTCTCCCTTAACCCATGGTGTTGCGGAACAATGGAAACCCTCCATAAAAAATAAGAAGTTGTGGAATAAAATTACAAAAGAAATGGGGTTCCCAAACAATCCATGGAGAGTGAATAATAGGATGACTTATGAGCCTAAAGAGAATGATGAAGGAAAAGGAAAGGAAGTGTTGTGAGCACCACATTTCATGAGGATGAAATTCACCGAGCCTAAATGACCATACCTTTACACTCAGCCCCATTATAAACCTTGAAAAGACCTTTTTGATCTTAAGTGAGCTGAAACAAATGCTGATCGGAAAATATGGGCAAACCTATAGGTGAAAGCATGCATTGTGTTCTTCCTTGTGAGAGTGAGTGTTGCATCTCATTTCGAAGCTTTAAACTGTGAACCATTGTGTGATTATGGAATCATTCTTTCTGTGAGGGCAATCGAACACTTTAGTTGAGCTTGAACTTGCATTTGAAGAAAGTATTGTGAACATGAGGTTCTTTGATATTGGTGAGTCACAACTTGAATCTTTGAGTACATATTTGATCTTTGCTTAAGTAAATTGAGTCTTGTTGAGTTCATTCATGATTTATTCTTGTGTAGCACTGCTCGAGACACCCTTTTTGAATGACTGCACTTGAGTTTGCTTGAGGACAAGCAAAAGTTTAAGTTGGGGGTGCTGATGATTCAAAAAATTGGACTCATTTAGGGCTATATTTTAATAGAAATTGTGTCCTCAAATACTTATTTAGTCTAAATATCTGATGGAAACACTTAAGTTTCAGGTATTTGAAGTTTTAGTGGAGGCATGGACACTTAGGGGTAAAAAGGAACTAAAAGGCGAAAAAGAAAGAAGAAGCTGAAGCCTGAGCATCGCCAAGCATGCTTGGCGATTCGCTGAAGGGACGCATTCCTCCCTTTGTTCCAGTACGCAAAGACCTGAAGGAGAAGGATCAAAAAGACGATGAATGGAGTAGTCAGCGCTTCACCGATCAGTTTCGCGAAGCAGAAGTTTACTGCCCAACGATCCAGAATGCATAGATGCTGAAGGCAAAGAACACACATCGATAAACTAGAAGAAAGGAGTATTGCCGAATCATTCGGCATTCGCAACTAACCTCGCTGAGCGATCTGCGAACAATATTTTCTAAAGTCTATAAAAACTAAACTCTTTACTAGTTTTGAGAGAGAGAGATGAGAGTCTGAACATTATTGTAATTTTTACTTTAGCTTTCATATTTTTTCTCAAGTTTTGGAGAGGGTTTTGAAAACTCGAAGAAGAAGATGGTTCATCTCTTTCTATTTGGAAGCGAGTCTTTTAGATTCTTCACTCCTTGCCTAAAGTGAGACTTAAATCTTCATACCCATTTTATTTTAACATCATTGAAGGTATACATTTCTATTTTTTGATGTGTGGCTAAAAACTCCAATTCTTGGGGTGTGATTTAGCGAATATGGGTTAAGATTGTTGGTGGGTCTTGCTTGCTGATAGATTAGATGTAGTTTAATGATGATTTCATCTAGTAGTTGTGGTTGAATCTAACAAATTTGTAGTTGCAAATACAAGTTTATTTATGTGTTTTTGGCTTCCTCGAGAGAGAGGTCGTGAAACCAAGACTACTAGATTGATGGCCTAACGAGTGGGTCAACATAAGGTTCAACTCGAGAGAGTGAACCCTAGTCCCATATCCTGACACCCAGCTCGATGGTGTCCGAGTGGAATCTATTTGAAACGGGGTAAGTTGCTCGAGGAGAATTTATTCCCACGTATAGCTTAGCCTAGTCACTATTACTATATAAATTTTTGATCGAAAGCATGTACCCAATAATTTAGATTAACCCGTATTCAAGTCACATCCCAAGAATCCCTTCTCATTACTTAGAAATCTATGTTATTTTTATTGTTGTTACAGGGTAGTGACAAAAACTCCCATTGTTAAGTGACACTCTTGTGTTCCCCTTTAACTTACAATATTTTTAATCGTTAAAATCTTTAGCTACGATTAGCCTTAGCACATTTGTGCTTAACCACTAATTTTCACACCCACTCCCTTGGGACTTGACCCTAACCCTTGGTTGGGTTAGCATACTATAGCACGATCGTAGACACTTGCATCGGAAGTTGTGTCAATGATTATGCAAACATAAATGATCCTAAGTACCTGAATCTGCACCATGAATATAAGGAAAATCGAATGTCATTAGTACATTGAATGTACGAGTATGTAATAGGGCTGAACAATAGAAATGACTGAACTAAAAGGTTTAAAGTAACTCAATTGAAACATAAGATAAATCATGATGAAAATCATCTAAGTTGGCACTTTCTGCTTCTGAACTTTTGCCTTCAAATCAAGCAAAACATGATCTTTGTCTTGTTTCTATTACACTTAGGACACTAGTGATGATTCATCCCCATTCATTACCACCAGTCAACCTTCATTGGAATCCATTAACCGGACTCCCAATCGTGCAAGTCTTTGCACGTCTTTGGTTAACTCTTTCTTGCCTCCCTCAACATGGGAAGTACTACCCATAAGCAACCTACTCAAGGCATTAGCAAAACCATTAGCCTTACCTAGGTGATACAGAATGCTAATGCCCTAATCCTTGAGTAACTTTAACTACCTTCCTTGTCTGAGATTAAGCTCTTTCTAACTTAACACACACTGAAAATCCTATGATCGGTGAACACATCTACATGAACACCATAGAGATAGTGACACCATATTTTCAAAGCGAATACTATAGTAGCCAACTCTAGATCATGGGTAGGGTAATTCCTGTCTTGAATGTTAAGTTGTTTGGAGGCATAATCTATAACCTTGCAATTCTGCATCAGCACACAACCCAGTCATACTCTGGATACATCACAATATACCATAAATCCTTTTGTACCCTCTAGTAAGGTCAACACTTGGGCAGTAGTCAACCACGTTTTCAATCCCTGAAAGTTTTTCTAACAAGCTTCAGACCATTGAATTTTTTTTGTCTTATGAGTCAACTTTGTCAACAGGGATGAAATAGATGAAAACCCCTCGACAAACCTTCTATAATAACCTGCCAATCCTAAGAAACTCTTAATAATAGTTGGTGATATGAGTTTTGGCCAGTTCGATACTGGCTTAATCTTCTGGGTGTCAACTCGAATCCTATCACCAGAAACAATGTCTCCTAAGAATATTACATACTCAAGCCAAAATTTGCACTTGGAAAATTTAGCATACAACTCCTTATCCTTTAGAGTTTTAAGAACTACTGTGAGATGACTAGCATGATTTTCCTCATTCCTTGAAAGATTAGAATATCATCGATAAAATCGATAACAAACATATAAGGATAAGGCTTAAACACTCTTTTCATAAGGTCCACAAATGATGCAGGAGCATTAGCTAGGCCAAAGACATAACCAGAAAATATAATGAACATAGCAGGTCCTCAATGCATTCATTGGAATATCACTCTCTCTTACTCTCAACTTTCGATAGCCAGATCTGAGGTCTATCTTAGAAAAAAAAGTTGCACCCTAAAGTTGATCGAAAAGATCATCAATCCTCGAAAGCGGATACTTTTTCTTGATACTAACCTTGTTTAATTGGTTGTAATCAATACACGTCCTAAGAGAATCATCCTTCTTCGTCAAAAATAAGACCGGAGCGCCCCAAGGTGAGATACTTGGTCGAATGAAACCTTTATCAAGAAAGTCTTTGTACTGCTCTTTTAACTCTTTCAACTCAGCTGGAGCCATTCTACCGGAATAGAGATAGGACGAGTATCAGAAAGAATATCTATACAGAAGTCTATTTCTCTCAGGAGGGACTCCTGGAAGATCGTTTGGAAAGACCTCTAGAAACTCACTCACAACTGGAACTAATTGAGTAGGTGGTGTCTCAACACTAGAGTCATTAACTTAGACTGAGTTATAGTTGCACCCCTTGGAAACTAACTTGCTAGCCTTAAGATATGAAATAAAATGACCCTTAGGCACTGCAGAACTACTCTCCACTCAATAACTTGCTCATTAGTAAAATGAAACTTAACTACTCGAGTTATACAATCAATTGAGGCATAATAAGCATGAAGCCAAGCCATACTTAGAATAACATCAAAGTCCACCATATCTAACTTGACTAAGTCAGCCATGATGTCCTTGTGATTGACAGAAATAGTACAATCATGATAAACTCTCATAGCAAGAATAGACTCACTAACAAGTGTGGAAATGCTCGATGAGTTCGAGATTTAGACTCATGTAGGGCTTTGTTTGTAAAGTCTTAGTGTCCATAAATGCCTAATTTATGCTATAAAATGATGTTAAAGCCTTGACTTTTAGGTATATGGATTCAAGAGAAAAGAAAGGACACTAACAGGCAAAAAGAAACAAAACAAGGTGAAGAAATGGAGAAAGGCGAGCCTAGTGATCGCTAAGACCAATTGGAGACTCGTCGAGTGGCTCTTCAGTCCAGCTAAAGTTCCAGTGTGCCATCCATGAGGGAAGAAACCAAGTCAGCGACAGGAAAGAAGTTGTTTGAATTAGCTTATGGGTATTGTTAATTACTAGTTTAAATGCTATATTGAAGTGGGTTTGATCACTAGCTGGGTTTAATTTATGAATTCTAGTTGCAAATGCAGTTCTAATTTTGTGTTCTTAGCTTGCTCGAGAGAGAAGTTTGGAGCTAAGGTTTTTGATTAATGGTTTGTATGTATTTGGTTGATATTAGTTCAACTCGAGAGAGTGAATCTTGAACCCAATCCTACCCATCTTGCTCGAGAGAGTGGATGAATTAAGGTGTGGGTTTTTCTTAAGTGCTATGCTTGTTGATGTTTGAAAGAAATCACCTGATTCAGGGTAGTTGTTCGCGAGAAAGCTATCTCCCTTATAGTCTAGCCTACCTACTGATATTTAGCTCCTTACTAGTAGTTACGATTACCCATATAGAGAAATTTGCCTATACTAGATCACATCCTTAGAATTCCTCTCCGTATTTTTATTTCAGTTTTGTGTAACTACGTTGTAGTTGATAATTGCAAACAAAAACCCCCATTTGACATTCATGTCACCCCTTTTGATCTGTTTAATGTCTTTTTCGATAATTTATATTTCTATAGCAAATTAGATCACATTTGTACTTCTTGATTGAATTTGAACCGTACCGCTCCCTGTGAGTTCGACCCCAACTCATTCGTTGGGTTTTACATTACTTAACGATCATTTGCACGTAGAGTTTAATGAAGTGTGTTTGAAACGTTCATAAAAAATGGCGCCGTCGCCGTGGAATGGTGTTGTTTAAAATTCTTTTAGTAAAGTTCAATTGTGATCTCTTTGGTTGTAGTTAAATTTACTTACTTTAGTTTCTGGTTTTTATCTTGCTTGTGTTGAACAGTGGAAGAGATGAGTGTAAATGGGAGCAATGGTAGCCAAGTGGGTCACCAAGACGTTAATGGGAATCTTAATGATGTAAATGACACAATTCCATTGGGTGGTGTTGGTGCAATACGTCTGCCTCCAATTGAAGGGAATGTCGTTTTCCATGTCACTAGCACAATGTTGCAGCTCCTCCAAATGAAGGCATTATATGGATAATTTTTTCACGATGACTCAGATGAACATATTCAGAATTTCATGGACATTTTTGGTCCGTTCTCCTTCAAGAACGTATCACAAGAATTAGTCTGTCTCAGGTTGTTCCCATTCTCTTTGATGGGTGAGGCTAGTAAATGGTTGGCTGAGTTTCCATAGGATTCCATCACTTCTTGGGATGAGCTTACTACCGCATTCCATGTGAAATTCTTTCCCCCATCAAGATGATGACCCTTAGGGATAGTATCCAAAGTTTCAAACGCTTGGAAGGTTAACCTGTCCATGAGATATGGTTAAGGTATAAGAAATTGGTACTTCAATGTCCAACCCACGGGCTGCCGAATCACATATTGCAGCAGTACATCTATAGGAGCCTTGACTCGGTGAACAAAGGAAGTGCTGATCAACTTGTTCCTGGTGGTAAAATGCAACTGCCCTATGAGGTAGCATCTCAGCTTCTTGATGGTATAAAGAAGATCAATAGGGCATGGTACACTCGTGAAGACCAAGTCTCTCCTCTCACCGACATAGACCATGTGAACTATATGGAATCCGGTGTGCTACCCCCACACCAAAAAAAGTGTCCTACTTGCCTAAGGTAGAACGTGCATAATAGCTTTTAGGTGGATCCACTAGCTAGATACCTATGTGGGAACTTAGTTGTGGGATAAGGAAATTTCTACTGGAAACCCGGACTACTAATGTAAAAGGTTTCCATCCATGAGATAACTTACATTGGGAAGCAGACTTTCTAACGTAAAAGATTCCATCTCATTTTCATATCCGCTCGGTGCTAAGCATAATTACCTTTAAAAGTCATATTAAGTCTTTACTTAAGTTCATGTTTATGAAGGAATGCTCTAGGCACTCCATCAAACATAATATCATAATAGCTTGAGATTCATTAGGTGAGAGTGTCCTTTCAACCTTAGAATCATTAATATGCGAGTAAACCTTTCACATCATATTCATAGTGTGTTCATGAGAATAGCCTTTCATTCAACACCATAACATTATAATAGTTCATGCATAATAAAGTCTAAGGGTATGGGGGGAATTACCTTTCAACAATACCACAATTACATAATAATCATAAGATCTTCACTTTCTAAGTAAATCATAAGCTTATATATAATTCTCATAAAGATGTACAAACCCTCATAACTTTGCCCTTCAAGGGCCATGAACCACAATCAAGACCTTAGTAAAATCATAGTCATATTCATGCATGGGGTGTATGTGTATGATTGCCCTTTCAATGACACAACAACAACATTATCATCATAGATATTTCACCCTCAAAGTGTTCATAAAACATGCACATAATATCATAATCATACATACACCTCATATCTTGCATTCAAGGTTCAGATTGAGTCAACACATCTAGCATTCAATATATGAAATATAGATATAGTCAAAACTCAAGTACAACATTCATTTCATGCATAAGCTTATATATTCCTATTATAGGTCATGTAGATGAAGTCCTTTCACAATAATTCCATACACATTTAAACATACATGATTGCTTCTTTCTCTAAGCCTTAACATTCTTAACTTATTCATATTAGCTTTTACCCTTAAAGCCTTAGGAGTCATCTTCATACTACAAGCCTTACTCTCAAGCAATGCCTCACATGATCATCATGTATATCAAATTCTCAAGGTAACCTAACCACATGCCTTATTCTTGATCAATTATAATCATATAGGAAACATATAAACTCAATCTCAATACTACACAATCAAGTTCCATCATATAAGCCCTAATCAATTCAATTCGTCTCTAGAAGCTTTACCCCTAAGAAATCCATGTCTAGGTCATATAATCTAAGGCAATTAATAAAGAAGTTCATCATTCTTAGAAGGTCACATCTGAACCCCTTCAATTTGGCTCTTGCATGACATAACCCTAGGCTATATAAATTTCATCATAGGATCTTAGGTTAATGAAGGATACATGTTTGATTATACTATAATCATATAATTGCATTAAGAACAACCATTAATCACATAATTGAGCCAATATTCAACAATTCCCACATCATGAAGTCAATTTAGTAAAGTGGGGGAAAACATGGGTCCAACGGGAATTTTCATCATAAAACAACAATACCCCATCAATACAATCTTTATTCATCATAATCAACCACAATAAACCATAATTAAATAATTGAAATCAGTTTGGAAGAAAACCCATAGCACAGATTGAAATCCTAGGTTTTTGGGGAATTTTGGAAACTTGAAATCATCTAACTTTTGGGACTGTGGAGACCATGATGACATGAGCATAGATATTCCAGCTCATTCTGATGTACCTCTGGATACTACCAGAGATGATGTTAGAGCTAGTGATATGGGTGTAGAGTCCGCGACTGAGACTGATGAGTAGCATGTTGGTATTCAAGAGGAGATTATGCTTAAGGGCCTGACTTATTTAGAGGAAGCTATGGTACATTCTACTATTGAGACCTCCTTGATGAATACTTTTATGGTTAGCTCAAGTTTAGCCATGACTGATGAGACACCGGGCACTAATGCCCAACCTCAGATTGTGATCCCAAGCAGTGATGCCCAGACAGATGGGGAGCCTGAGATGAAGACTTCACCCAGGCTTAGCCTGGCAGGATAACTTTTCCCCTCTCTCTGTTACTTCGTGATACTTTATTTATGTTTTAGTTGCATTTGAGGACAACTAAATCTTTTTGTTGGGTGGGGTGATGTATTTCCATACCTATATCTTGTGATAGTGATATGTTTTGTGAATGTTGTGCTTATTTTGTTGATATATATATGTTTTGATCCTGATCGTGTGCATGTTTTAGCTTCTGGCCTATTGTTTTGAATGAAAATGGTTTTGAATATAATTTTAATTTTTTTTCACCTCTTTTGTGTGTGATTGTGGTTGTTCTTGTGCAAATTTGAGTATCAGTTGTGATTAATACTGTTAGCTGAATAATGCTCTTAATTGAACGAAATGAATGTGCGGCTACGATGAGGCAAATGAAGTTGCATAGACAATGTGTGAACTTTAGCATCTCATTTTGACTAGTCGGTTGTCGAATGAGTATCTTTTGATGGACATTGCACACTAGCTAGAAATAGTGGAGTCTTGTTTGATATTGGTACCAATGCCTTGTGTGATGATATTACTTTGAACAGTGTGTGTGATAACACATAAAATTTGCCTCATTGGTCCAGTTGACTAAGTGATGCAGGAATTGGAAATGATCTTAGACAACAATTTTGAAGAGTGAAACAATTTGACAATATACCTATTTTGTGGCCAACCTTTTGAGATGTGTGAACCTTGCTTGATCCCCCTTGTGCCCTACCCTTTTCTTGGTAGAAACCTGAGCAATTATGGCCTCTCTTTATGCATTCACCCATAACTTTCATGAAGTAAAGTTTGTTTGAATAGCCAACTTAAGCCAAAAGTCTAAGTTGGGGGTGTGGTGAAAAGAGAAAGAAAGTTAGGAAGTGTGAGAAATCGCCATTTGAGTGATGATTTAAAGAAAAAATGGAACCCCTCCATGTAAAAAAAAGAGAAAAGAGAAAAGGAAATGAGAACACCAAAAAAGTTGTGAAATAAAGTAGTGGGACTTGTAAATGAAACGGGGTATCCGGTAATTCATATGGAGTTGGATAATGGGGCAGATTATGATCATGTTTGAAATTTCAAAGAAAAAGGAGGAAGGTGATGTTCAGACCATACTTCATGAAGGTAGAAGCCACTAAGCCTAAATGACCATACCTTGACATTCAGCTCCAATACAAGCCTTGACAAGACCTTTGTGATCTTCAGTGAGCTGAAACAAATGTTGATTGGAAAATAAGGGCAAACCTATGGGTGAAATCATGTATGTGTTCATCTTTGTGAGTGTGAGAGTTGTATCTGATTCCGCAACTCTAAATTGTTGAAGAACTTTGTGTGTATATGGAATGATCTTTGTTGTGAGGGAATTTGAGTATTGTTGTTGTGCTTGAACTTGCATTTGAAGACAGTATTGTGAACTTGAGCATCTTTGATAATGGTAAGTCAAAATTTTAATCTTTGAGTGCACAACTGATCATTCTGTGAGTCATTTGAACCTTGTTGTGTGCATTCATGTTGAGTCTTATGCAACACTTTTTGAGACATCCTTTTTAAACTGGCGATCTTGAGTTTTACTTGAGGACAAGAAAAAATTTATGTTGGGGGTGTTGATGAGTCCGAGAGTTGGACTCATTTGGGGCTTTGTTTTTATAGTTTTAGTGTCCTCAAATGCCTAATTTATGATATAAACTAATGCTAAAGCCTTGATTTTCAAGTATGTTGATTAAGAAGCAAAGCAAGGACACTAACAGGAAAAAAGGAACAACACAAGTTGAAGAAGTGGTAAAAGGCAAGCATAGTGATCACCAAGACCACTTGGCGACTTGCCGAGTGGCTCTTGAGTCCACCTAAAGTTCCAGTGTGCCAGTCCTAAGGGAAGAAACCAAGTCGGCGACAGGAAATAGGTAGTCGGTGAGCCACCGATCAGTTCAACGATGACAAGATTGATCACCTGAAGTCACAAGACTTGACGATGCTGAGAGACAATGCATAACGACGATAGAAGAGAGCAAATGGTGGTTCGTCGAACCACTTGGCGAACCCGACTTACCTCGCTTAATGGCCCTTCATGGATAATTTTTGGTGACTATAAATTGGATTTGGAACTGTTAACTGAGAAACTTGCTACTATTTAGAATAGTTTTCTTTTATGTTTGAGAGTTTCCTTGTGGACTTGAAGGCTTTTGGAGAGTCAATTCGGAGATTTTGCTAATGGGTTACTAATTTTCTTCAATTTGGAGCATTGTAAAGTCTTGAATACGTTTACCCAGTTATGGCTAATCGATTTGGTAACCAATTTTACCTTTTTATGATGTTTGGCTAAAACCCCAATTCTTCGGGTGTGATCATGTGATTATGGGTTGAATTGGTTTATGGGTTTTGTTAATTACTAGTTTAAATGCTATATTGAAGTGGGTTTGATAATTACCTGAGGTTTAAGTTATAAATTGTAGTTGCAAATGTAGTTCTAATTTTGTGTTCTTAGCTTGCTCGAGAGAGAAGTTTTTGAGCTAAAGTTTTTGATTAATGGTTTCAATGTATTGGGTTTATATGGGTTTAGCTTGAGAGAGTGAATCCTAAAGTCAATCCTACCCATCTAGCTCAAGAGAGTGGATGAATTAAGGTGTAGGTTGCTCTTGATTGCTATGTTTGTTGATGTTCGAAAGAAATTACATGATTCAGGGTAGTTGTTCAAGAAAAATCTATCTCCCTTATAGTCTAGCCTACCCACTGATATTTAGCTGCTTACTAGTAGTTACAATTACCCATATAGAACTGAAATTTCCCCATAGTCAATCACATCCTGAGAATTTCTCTTCGTATCGTTATTTCAATTTTGTGTGACTGTGTTGTAGTTGATAATTGCAAATAAAAATTCCCATCTGACATTCATGTCACCCCTTTTGATTTGTTTCATGTCTTTTCTGATAATTTCTATTCCTATAGCTAGTAAGATCACACTTGTACTTCTTAATTGAATTTGAACACGTAGCGCTCCATATGGGTTCGACCCTAACTCATTTGTTGGGTTTTACATTGCTTAACGATCGTTTGAACATAGAATTGGATGAGGCGTGTTTGAAAGGTTAATCAATGCTGAAGGGCTCAAAAAGTTTCTTAGGAAGAATATCAAAATTCATAGAAATGTATGTAGTCACAACATCAGGTTAATTGTCTTGCTCTTGGCGACTGTTAATAGCATACATACTCTTGTCCCTGAAGTAGCTCCTCTAAGTGGAGATCTTTCTTAAGGAGCCACTGAAGAAGATTGGGCAATATTACCCCTATTACCACTACCCTTCCTATTCTTAGGGCACTCTCTCATGAAGTGACCATTTTTACCACACTTGAAATAACAAGTGGATCCATCACGACACGCTCTTGGGTAGTTCCTTCCACACTTAGCACATGCAGGAGTCCAGTTTCTGAACTTACGCCTGTTCTTTGGTGTAGATGCAGTAGAAGATGATGGAGCATGTCCATTTAGCTTTTGTTGAAAATATGACTGGTTTGCATTGCCTGTTGGCTACCTAGACTCATTTCCTGTTATGTTAGCCTTCT
>JAJOOH010010613.1:0-10648 GCA_029582605.1 Solanum gracilifrons | reverse complement strand
CTATCTCATTGTAACTCTTTGTAATTATTGCAATAAAAAATTACTTATTTCTAATGTATGATATAAAAGTTAATTGTTTTTGGTAAAAATATTACTCTTTTTGTCCAACAATACTTGTCTACTATTGACTGTTCACACTTCTTAAGAAACTATAAATAAAAGGGTATTTACTAATATCACTCTTTAAATTTAATAAATACAATGTCTTTAAAAATGTAATAGGGAAATTACTATAATTAAATATAAGGATAAATTAGGAAGTAAATGTAAAATTATTTATTAATTTCATAAAGTAAATAAGTATTGTTGAACATCCTAAAATAGTATATTGGACAATTATTGTTGAACGGATGGAGTACTTAGAGTAGTATAATGAAAAATCATTATTCTCCATTTTTTTTTTCCTAAGTTTTTGAAGGAAACTTTTCCATTAATTTTGATATTTTTAATATTTAAAACCAAATGACCACTAATAGAATTATACTCTATAGTTTAATGCATTTGATTGTCCACCAACAATGGAATCCTACCAATTTTTTCAAGGATCAAATAATTAATACCAAAGACTATCACAATATAGGTTTGTGTGAATCATTGATTTAGACATAAAGTAAGTGCTTAAGAGGCTATCAACTTCAATACTCATGGTTCCATTGGTCCACATTATTTTGAGTTTGGTAGGCCCTACCTTATATTTGGTTGCAAAATGGGTCCCACTTGAAATTGGTGTTAGAACCAAAAAGGAAACAAAATAGACAAAAATGTTTAGATTTGAGTTGAGTGTTTTTTTCTTTAATAAGATGATGATATTATATTATCAATAACTACATAAATACATTATACATAGTCTATATGAGTTTCATTTAGGATACCTTTAATTATGAAAATTATTTGTATTATTTATCTATCTTTTAACTGAATAAGCAAATATGGAAGGAACTGAATAAATAAAAACAAGAATGTTGCATTCTTTAAAGCTATGCTTATCTACGAATGTCTCAATCGGTCCCTCAACAACCTACCATCAAGAATATCGTTGTAGTAGTAATTTTTAGAGCTATTTATAGTAGTTATATAGTTTCGAATACTATCCAATTCGATCATGACATGAATTATTTAAGTCCTTGTAATAATATCGACAACTCTACTTGAGTATGGTATACTGCTTCTTGCTCATGTAAAATTTCAAAACTCGATTTCCCGTCTAGTTATGAGTCAAGTTATAGACTAACATAACACCATCATGAAATGTGATAAAATGTAGGGAAAAATGACAAATATACCCCCGAATTATTGTAAATGGTATCCAGATATCCTCAATCATATTTTTGGGACATTAGTGCCCCTGCCGTCCAAAAACTAGAGCATATATGCCCTTCACTCTAACAGAAGACTAAATAGGGACACGTGGCGCAATCTTATCCGTCGATCCGATATTTAATAAATGCCGGCTCAGTGGATAAGATTATGACACGTGTATGTCCGTTAGTATAAAGGGTATATATGCTCTAGTTTTTTGACGTCAGAGACACTAATGTCCCAAAAATATGACGGGGGGTATTTGCATATCATTTACGATAGTTTGGAGTATATTTATCCTTTTTCCCTCAATCACCTTTAATCGGGGTGGGGGGGGGGGTTTGACTAGCATAGTGAATCCAAAACAAAAGGATAAAAATGAAGTACACAGAAAATGATACCATTGCAAAGCATCACATCTGACTTCATTTTCACTACACACAATTTTCAGTGCCAAAAGAAACCCCAAAAAACAATTTAAAACAAAAACCCCAAAACCTGTCCTAATCTCAGAATTCCACAATAAATAATTTATTTGCATTTATTAACTTGTAATGCCTAAAAAGTTCACAAAATTTTATACTTTTTCAAGCACTCAAAAAGGCTAACTTTATGATATAGAGAAGCCAAAAGAGATTAGGACTTTTGAGATAGAGTGAAATTAAAGAATCAAGATTATATATAAACTATAAGAAAATACATCAAGCTATTGAAGTCCTCTTCATCATCATATATATTGAAGAAATTAAAGCTTAGTGAAAGCATGCTTTGTCTGCCATTAAAGCTTCAATGAAGAACTCATATCCATCCTTTTCATTTACCTAAAGATCTTTCACTATCATTGCCATTTGGAAAAGATTATAGGCTTTTGTGTTATATTTTCTTAAATAAAATAAAGGGTTTTCTTGATTCAGTGTATTTGAGTTTTTCCATTTCCTTTTTTTTGGCTTGTCCTGAAATAAAGGTTGAATCTTTCTCTTTTTATCCAACCCCTTTTCAAAATCTTGCATGTATATAGGAAGATCCCCACCATTATTGGAAAAATGTTGGAGGTTCTTGGTTTTAGATATAGTATAATCTTTGATTTTATCTTTTCCTCAATTCATGAGTTCTATGGTCTTTGCTCTGTCATCATCTAAAGGAATTACTTGCGAGTTCTTTGTTTTTTCTGGGTGTTTGGTGGAATTCAGCTCTTTTTGACAAGGTGATGGTCTCAATAGCCTAGAGGTATGCTAAAGCTTAGATCTTTAATGAGTTTCTTATTTATTCCTGAATTATTCCTTTTATTTAGTTGAGTTTCTGGGCATTTCTGAGTTGATTGGATTCTTTGAAGTTAGTTGATTAATTGGTATGCATAGAACTTTTTCTGGTTTGTCTAGTTTATCTAGTTAGTATTGTCTCTTCTTGATGATTGACCTTAAGGGTGTGGAGGGTAGGACTTGGATTAGGGTAGTAGGTGGCAATGCGTTGTCTTGTTGTCCGTTCATATTAGTAGTCATACTATTGCTCATTCTGTTACTATCTATTGATTCCTTATCCCTCGATTGTGTACTGTTTTGTTGTAGTTTCTGTTCTGCTATTCTCTATTGTTTTGCTATTATCTGTTGATTCTTGTACTTCCGTTACTTCATTTTCTGGACTGTTTTTTCTTGAGCCGAGGGGCTACCGGAAACAACCTCCCTACCTCTGAGATAGGGGTAAGGTTTGCGTACACTATAGTCTATACCCTCCCGAGTCCCCACTTTGTGTGACTACACTGGTTATGTTGTTGTTGTATTTTATAAGTATTGACACATAGTTGGATTAACAGGTCAAACTGAGACTGTCTTATTGGAAGTTTGTTATGATGTCTGGAGATTTTGAATCAAGAAGTGGTTTGGTTCTTCTAATTTGGATAAGTGCTTTGGTGGCTGCTGTACTATTGCTGGTTTCTCCTGCCGAAGGATTGAATCAGGAAGGAATGTACCTTCTTGAATTGAAGAAGAATTTCCAGGATTCGTTTAACCATTTGGGGAATTGGAATCCAAATGATGAAACTCCTTGTGGCTGGGTAGGTGTGAATTGCACTTCTGATTATAATCCAGTTGTGCAATCTCTTTTTCTGAGCTATATGAATCTTTCAGGCACGTTGAGTTCTAGCATTGGTGGTCTTGAATATTTAGCTTATCTTGACCTGTCTTACAATCAATTCACCGGGAACATTCCCAAAGAGATTGGAAATTGCTCAAAATTGCAGTCTCTCCAGCTCCATTTTAATACTTTTTACGGTCCGATTCCTGCTGAACTGTATAACCTGTCTAATTTGAAGGATGTGAACATGAGCAGCAACATGATCTCTGGTCCTATTGCTGAGGAGTTTGGGAAACTCTCGTCTCTAGTTACTTTTGTTGCATACACCAATAATCTTACCGGTCCAGTGCCTCGATCTATTGGAAGTTTGAAAAATTTGACAATATTTCGAGTGGGGCAGAATGCACTTTCTGGAAGTTTACCTGCAGAGATAGGTGGTTGTGATAGCTTGGAATCTCTTGGTCTAACACAGAATTGCCTGGAAGGAAACATACCAAAAGAACTTGGCATGCTTAGTAAGTTGAAAGAGCTTGTGCTTTGGGGAAATCAGTTCTCTGGTTATATTCCAAAGGAACTTGGAAATTTAACACAAATTCAATTGCTTGCTTTATATCAGAATAACCTGATTGGAGATATTCCTGCTGAAATTGGTAAACTCAAAACTTTGACGAAGTTATACCTATACCGGAATGGATTAAATGGTAGCATTCCAAGGGAGATTGGGAATCTTTCTATGGCAACAGAAATTGATTTCTCAGAAAACTTTCTGAAAGGAGAAATTCCAGTTGAGTTTGGCCAAATAAAAAGTCTGAAATTGTTGTTTCTTTTCCAGAATCAGCTCGAAGGCGTTATACCAGATGAACTTACTACTTTAAAGAACTTGATTAGTCTTGATTTGTCAATTAATCACCTAACAGGTCCTATTCCATTTGGTTTTCAGTATCAAAAGGAATTGGTTCAGTTACAGCTTTTTGAGAATTCTTTAACTGGTACTATTCCTCAACGTCTTGGCATTTATAGTCGACTTTGGGTGCTTGATTTAAATAACAATCAACTCACAGGAAGAATTCCTCCATTCGTTTGTCAGAATTCCAATTTGATTTTGCTGAATCTTGCATCAAATAAATTGCATGGATATATTCCATCTGGTGTTCTTAAATGTGATTCATTGGTGCAACTTCGTCTGAACGATAACAGGCTAACAGGGACATTTCCTTCTGAGTTGTGCAAATTGATAAACCTGTCTGCTGTTGAACTGGGGCAGAACAAGTTCACTGGTCCAATACCTCCTGATATTGGATATTGCCAGAAGTTGCAGAGGCTTGATTTCTCAGGCAATAGTTTCAACCAGTTGCCAAGGGAGATAGGAAATCTTACCAGGCTTGTGACATTCAACGTCTCAGCAAATTCGCTCACTGGACCGATACCTCCAGAAATTCGGAACTGCAAGGCACTACAAAGACTGGATCTCAGCAAGAACAGATTTACTGATGTTATACCTGATGACATTGGTAGCTTGTCGCAGCTAGAACGTCTTTTGCTTTCAGAGAATAAGTTATCTGGAAAGATACCAGCAGCATTGGGGAGCCTCTCTCATTTGACTGAGCTGCAGATGGGCAGTAATCTATTGTCAGGTGAAATACCATCAGAGTTGGGTAATCTTAGTGGCTTACAAATTGCAATGGATCTTAGCAACAACAATCTCTCTGGCAGTATACCACCCAACCTTGGTAATCTTATCCTATTAGAGTACCTATATCTCAACAACAATCATTTGAGTGGTGAAATACCAAGCACATTTGGAAACCTGACAAGTCTCTTGGGCATTGACTTCTCATACAATGACCTGACTGGACCACTGCCGGATATACCACTCTTTCGGAACATGGATATCAGCAGCTTCATTGGAAACAAAGGTCTTTGCGGTGGGCCTCTAGGGGAATGTAATGCATCTCCAGCTTATGATGCCAATAATCCTCCTAGAGTCGAGAGTGCAGATTCTCCTCGAGCAAAGATTATTACTGCAGTTGCCGGTGTAATTGGTGGAGTTTCTCTTGTTTTGATTGTGGTAGTTTTGTACTATATGAAGCAGCATCCAGTTGAGATGGTTGCAACCCAGGATAAAGACATGGCATCTTCAGATCCAGACATTTATTTCCGTCCCAAAGAGGGGTTCACTTTCCAGGACTTGGTTGAGGCTACAAACAATTTTCAGGATTGTTATGTTCTTGGAAGAGGAGCCGTCGGAACAGTTTACAAAGCAGTCATGCAGTCTGGACAAACGATTGCAGTCAAGAAGCTTGCTTCTAACAGAGAGGGTAATAACATCGACAATAGCTTCCGTGCAGAGATCTTAACTCTAGGAAAGATTAGGCATCGTAACATCGTAAAGCTATATGGCTTTTGCTATCATCAGGGTTCTAATTTACTTCTCTATGAGTATATGGCCAGAGGTAGCTTGGGTGAACTGCTTCACAGTACATCTTGTAGATTGGATTGGCCAACTCGCTTTATGGTGGCTGTTGGAGCTGCTCAAGGACTTTCTTACTTACATCATGATTGCAAGCCCCGGATCATCCACCGTGATATAAAGTCCAATAATATTCTGATTGATGAGAAGTTTGAAGCTCATGTTGGTGATTTTGGTTTGGCAAAAGTTGTTGATATGCCTCAATCTAAGTCGATGTCTGCAGTTGCTGGCTCATATGGCTACATAGCCCCTGGTATGTCTTTCTGTTTTCTCCCGGACAACTTCTTATGTTCCCTTGTTATCTATAGAAATATGTCGAGAAATGTACTGCCATTTGATCCTTATTCCCACATATTTATCTGTATCTTCACTCTGAAAGTGTTACCTGTTTTTGTTGATATGAATAGGATTTTCTTGTTGAGATTAGATAGTTAGAATTGTATGCAACGTCTATTTCTTCGATTATCTGAAGACAACAATGAAGTGCTTTTAACTTTTATCTGTGTATACTTCTCATTTTTTATGTGTTCTATGCCAGGAGAAGCCATACAAACTGCTCTATGTATCTTAGGCGAACTTTGAGGACTCTTCCTGATACATATGGAGCATTCTTGTTCCCACATATTTATGTTCAGTTTAGATATTCGACCATGTGTTGTTCACTTTGAAAGTCTAATTCTTCTCTTTGTGATATGAAATGCATATCTTGTTGAAGTTTGATAGTTAAAATTGTTTATGAACAAGTTAATTTCTTTGATGAAATGACAGAATACAAGAAAAAACGCTTTTAACTTTTCTCTGTCTATGTAGCTTTTAATATCCCTCTCGTAATTTTCATTCTGTGTTATAAAACCATTTTTTCCTTTTCAATTGATGTTTTCTACCTTCTCTGTTGCAGAATATGCTTACACCATGAAAGTTACGGAAAAATGTGATATCTATAGTTATGGGGTAGTCCTTTTGGAGTTGCTAACTGGAAAAGCACCCGTACAGCCCCTAGAACAAGGCGGTGATCTTGTCTCATGGGTGAAGCATTATGTTAGGAACCATTCATTGACACCAGGGGTACTCGATAGCCGATTGGATTTGGAAGATGTAATTACTGTTAGTCATATGCTTACAGTTCTTAAAATTGCTCTAATGTGCACTAGCATGTCCCCTTATGATCGTCCTTCAATGCGCGAGGTTGTTCTGATGCTGATTGAGTCTGATGAGCAAGAAGGGAACTTTCTCTCATGTCCAGTTTATGATCTCCCTCTGAAAGATAATTCCTTCTAGATGCATGTAAGAAGCACATCTCAATTAACTTTGATAATTTTTTAGTACTAATTCTCCTTGTATTTTTTTTCTTAATGGCTAAATTATAGATATTCCCATGTATATTTCTCATAGTGAAAATTTCATCAATCACTTTCTAGAACTAGTTTGGAGGTGATTGATGTTATTTCAATAGTTCTCCATCTGATGGTTATGGAAAATAATATGCTTTATGCTTTTCTCACTATATATTGAGGGCTACCTAGATGCATCTTCTATAATTACATTCTAGTTTCGGTATCTTATTATCTTGTTGCTGTTTCTGTTTGTTGCTATTGCCTCTTTTTCACTGATTATTCAGCCGAGGGTCTTACGAAACAACCTCTCTACCTTCTCAAAGGTAGGGGTAAGGTCCACGTACGCTC
This sequence comes from Solanum gracilifrons, assembly GCA_029582605.1. NCBI lineage: Eukaryota > Viridiplantae > Streptophyta > Magnoliopsida > Solanales > Solanaceae > Solanum > Solanum gracilifrons. Next base: position 3,127 of record JAJOOH010010613.1, on the reverse strand, counting down.
TACCCTCCCCAAACTTGTGGGATTACACTAGGTCCGTAGTAGCAGTTGTTGTAAAGTACTGTGCATATTATCACTGATAAGTACTTAATATCTTGTCTCTATTTCTGAACTTTTTGGTTTAACCATCTGGTATTCGAAGTCCATTGGTCCCGACTGATCGAGACTTGTGCCGGGCAGGACCACATATATCTGGTTGAATTTTAGTGATGCTTGAGTTATTTCTAGTAAATTTGCTTCTGCTGGAGGAGTCTTTAAACTTACAGAGCCTAATTCTGAGTCACAAAGGACTGTCATGTTGTTGGAAGGGACAGTTAACCCTTAAATCTTAAATCATCTTTGAGCACTGCCCTGTGGTTCATATTTAATTGTCCGCTTCTGGCCTAGGTCCACACGGATTTGTCTTTTGGGTTACGTCACATCGAGCCCCAAAAGTGTGCGAACCATGTGGACTAGTGTTATGCCTTATAAAGTTCTTCACTTTTCTCTCCCTTTCTGATGTGGGATTACCTAAGGTATCATGTGCTGCACCCCTTCTTCAAAAGCTCTCCAGCCTAAAAGCCTGTCAGCCATCCTTGTGACCCGCCCTTGTTGGCCCGCACTCCATCATGGGCGTCACACCAATTCAAGCACCCAAAGATGTGACAAAAAGACGTTCAATGAAGTGGATGAAATTCACAGGAGATTACTGTTGAAACTAGTAGAGACAAAAAACTGTTAGGTGATCTCTTCCTATCTACCTGAGCGTTGGTGGACAGAGTTACTCGATACTTGTGTTAGTGGGAGCTAGCTTGAATAACACTTTGTAGAAAAAAAGAAGTTAGGCTTTAGCCTAAGGTGTTGCCTTTCTATGTTGCTGGGACCTTCCAAAAATATTGTTTCACTCGTATCGGATCCTCTAAAAATGCATAGCTTTTTGAAGATCCGATACACACCAGATGGAACTTTTGAAGAGTCTGAGCAACATAACCTATTTCTTTTCTATAAATCACCAATTTTCTTGTAAATGCAGTTAGGTTTCTTTGACCTTACACACAAAAAGTACCTCTCCAAGCATTTGAAAAAACTAAATAAAAGACTATATGTAGGAAAAAAAAACATAAATAGACCATAGTATAAACAGAATTTTTAGAAATTTATCTGTTTATACAGTGTAGAATAAAGTTGGTTCTTCAAATAGTAATACTAGAATTAATAAAACTATTACTTCCTCCGTTTTGAAAAAGAATGACTGGATTCAGAGTACGAAAGTCAAACAACCAAAGTTTCATCGTGATTACTGATATCGATCCCATACTCGAGATAAAATTTACATAGTTAGAAACTTACACAAAATCTTGATTCATACATTGCCTATTTCTCCCAACTTATTAGTACAAGTCCTTAGTTTTTCTCTCTTTCGCTACTAGGGGACAAAGGCCATGAAAATTTATTCAACAAAACTGGAAAAAACAACACTTCATAGTTGAAATAAAAGAACTACTGCAACAATAATAATAATATTGCAGAGGTCTTAACAGATAAACTTTAATTATTAATTAATAATAATGAACAATCTACTTATAATTAAGTGCTTCTCTGAAGCATTTCTTGATACCTCTTGAAAGATTCAAGCTTTTGTAATCTCATCCTTTTGTGAAACTTCTTGATGAACAAGTCTGCAACGTTATCGATCTCGTCTTCAAGAACAAAGTTCTCTCCTTCTTCCTCTTTGAAATTCCTTACCATGTCTATAGCTGATGCATTTGGATCACCTAAGTACTCGTCCTCTTCATCGAACAATGAATGTGTTAAATCCGGATACTTATCATCATAATCGTAGTTTTCTCCATTGCTTAATAGTAGTATCTCTTCGTTAGCCTCGTTATGCTGATAGTGTAAATAATCTTCTCCGACTTCAGGGGCGTGGTTGTAGAGTACAATGGCCTGATTGTTTTCGTCTTCGTGATCTTGATCTTGATCTTTATGGCCTAATAGTGAATGAATCTTGTGAGAAATGGCCTTAGTTCCTAGGCCAGATAGAGAGAGTTTCTTGTATTTGAGCAATGATAAGACCATTAACTTAGCTTTTATTGCCTCAGTTTTGCTTTTGATGGCTGTTGATTTTGATTTGGCTATTGTGGATAGTACTGACATGACATGTTTTAGGAATTTAATTGCTGAGTTGTTCTTCATGACTACTCTCAAACACCAGAAATGATCTGAAAAATTATCAAATATAACACAAGTTTAAGTCAAGATATAAACAAGTGTATGAAATTTTAGGTACTCATATTGTCATGAAAAACTCTAGTTTGTGGAATAAGAGAATCTTGTATATGTCGGTGCACAAAGCATTTTGCATTAGCAAGGTTCTTGAAAAGATCTTATATATGTCGGTGCACAAAGCACCCCGCATTAGCAGGTTCTGGGAAAGATCTTATATATGCTGGTGCACAAAGCATCTCGCATTAGCAGGGTTCTAGGAAAGATCTTATATATGTCGGTGCACAAATCATCCCGCGTTAGCAGGGTTCTAGTAAGAATCTTGTATATGTCCATTTTGTGGAGTTATAAGAGGCCATTTTATCAACTAGGGAGGGGCCAAGTTTGGGAGAAAGGGACATTAATTCTTGGAGCTTAACTAAAAGAAAAACAAGAATTAGTGACAAAAAAACTTCTGTAGCTAAACAACAAAAATTCGTTACTGATTCTATTTAACAACAGATTTCCAAAAAATCTTGTTAGCTACGAGCTATTTAGGGACAGATAACCTCATACAAACATGTGATGAAGTAATAGACAACACAAAGATTTTACAAACTATTCAAAAGTATAAAATGTACTCCAAACATAGAATAAGAAGAGTTATTATTCACAAATCTTACCTTAAAAAAATTGTTCAACACCAACCCAAGAGCAAACTTCTTTTGCCAAAATTACAAGTGACCTCACTTAGATTTGGTTTAAACAGCCAAAATCTTCTTTACTTTTCTTCACAACTTTTCTTTTCTAGATCCTTGTGTCACACATCCAAAAGTATTTCTATAGGACACTATATGATTTCTTCCAACTTCAATATATAAAGCTAACTTTGATATTCCTAGGGAAGTGCACATCCATCAACTTTCTCCCCACCTTACACTTTTTT
>JAJOOH010010612.1:0-10417 GCA_029582605.1 Solanum gracilifrons | reverse complement strand
ATTCAATATATAATGATGTAAAATAATAAAAATAGTAATGCAAATAGATCTGTACCTATTTATTAGACGAGTAATGCCCAATGTATATCAATGTATATCAATCTCAATTTAAATAAATATATAGAATTTTGTTAAGTAAATATGAAAAAATGAATATCAATTTCGATTTAAATAAATTCATATAAATTTGTTGGATCAGTACATACCAATGTATACCTACATAAAATTGGAAAGATACTAATGAAAACAAATGAATACAAATTTATTAATATATACAGACGAATGTATCCAACACAAATATATATCAATCTATAAGATGAAAATGGATCAATGAATGCAAATGCAAATAAATGTAAACTTATTTATTAAGTAATTATAGATTGAGTTTCTCACCATAACTTATAGCAATCAGTTGAAAAAATAATTTGTAGATGGTGGATTAGTAGGAATACCCTTTAAAATAAGCTATAGTCATAATTAAATATCTTTTGCTAATTTTATGGAGGGATACACTTTTAAATAACCTTTCGAGAAGTCTAAAGAGAAATAGTTGGAAGTTAAAAGAGAGATGATGATAAATATCTTTTACTATTTTAAATGATAAATAATTTAAAAGGAGAGACAGGTATGAATAAAAATTATCACTCCTATTTTTGTGCAGAATACAACGTACTAATATTAAATGTTAAATATTTTTATGCTTTTATTTACTAAATATAAAAATACAATAAAAATACTCTTTACTCTTAATTGGGAGATTCTCTAACCGACAACTATCACTATGAGCAATGTGATGATACAACGTCTCGCCCACACTGTCAGAACTGTCTTATACCTTGTTGAGGTATAAGACACCTCAACTAATTGGATCCACTAAACTATGCTTAAAAGCAATAAAGAATTATATAAAAAGGTATGATTCTTTACCCATGTTGGCATACATGGTTATGAGGATTTTAAGTTTTCTAAACTTATCCCCTTATCGATGCTCAATACTACTCCCAATAATATATATAACTCATGCTCATATGTTTAGAAACATAACTCTTCCTCAATTTGAGATAATTTGTACCATCTCACAAATTGAAAGAACTAGAAAGAGCTAGAATTAGAAAGAGTGATTTTTGGAAATAATAAAAATATGGAAAATTGGTTAAGTTAAGTTTGAGTTTTTGGTCAACTTCAAATGACCATAACTCCTATTTATGTTTGTTTCCAGATATCGTAGGAAATATCTTGAAATAATCTTTCCAACACCACCGGGTTTGCGCGATTTCGAGTTCATATGAGTAAGTTATGCCCATTAGAAGTTGGGTTGTTCAAATAAGGAAGTCCAATCCGAATTTTAGAAGGGCATTACGGTCTTTTCACCACCTAATTAATTAAATTCGTTTTTGGTAATTAAGTTGGGGTCTAAACTGATTGGATTCAGTTTACGCTTTTGAGAAACAAGTTAGGGTTTTGAGAGAAGAGAAAATAAGAGGAGAAAAGAGGAGAAGGAGCAAGGAATCGTCAAGTTCTTGAAGCTAGGATCGTGGATTTCGTCAAGGGGTGATCCCTACGAGGTTTGTGAGTCTTTCGTAGCATTGGGTTAGTTCACCCACGTGCCAATCCTGTTTATTACAACGATGTTCGTTCTAGAAAGTTGAAAGTTGATGAATCTTGAATGGTGTTCTTGAATTTACTTTCGGTCTTGAATTGGGATGAGATTGAGGAGTTTCTTTAGAATGTAGAGTTGATTATTAGAGTTATTTGAGTTAGATTATTGTGTATTTGTTATGGGTACCTGAATCTAAAGAGATCTTGAGAAAAAGAATCGAATTTAGGCGAATCGGGGTTGGAAAACAAATAAGGGAAATGTTGGGCAAATCTGGTGCCCCAGGCCACATCGCGGACCCTCCCCCTAGTTTTGCAAAATTCATCCTCGCGTCACGGAGCGGTCACGGATCGTTCTGCCTCAAAAAGCATTTTCGCAACCAAAAATTTAAATACACCTCTGCGTCGCGGAGTAGTTTCCAGGCAGTGATTTCTTGATCATTTCTCATGTTTAGCTATCTAAAATCATTCCTAAACATCATGAGATATTTCTATCACAAATCACAATCCTTGCATCCATAATTCAATTCAAGGAAAGTAAAGAGTCAAGTCAAGAGAAGTTAAGAGTCAAGTCAAGAGAAGTCAAGAGTCAAGTTAAGAGAAGTTCATAACGTTTTCCGAAAGTCTTTTACAAATGGTTTAACTTTTTTTTAAGACTTGAGTTTTGAGTTGAGTAAAGAGTAAAGAGTAAAGTTTGAAGTTCATTTCTTCAAAAGTGTATATCGGGACTACGCATTCCCAAAGAGTAAATGTTTTCACATTTAAAGAAGAAAGGAAACCTTGATTTCCAAAAGAGCTTTGAGCTAGTTTTCAATAAAGTGTAAGAGTAAAGTTCGTTCTTCAAATATTATACGGGATCTAAGTATTCCTAAGAGTTAAAATGTTTTCACATTTGAGCAAGAAAGGAAACTGAATTTCCAAGAAATCTTTTAAGCTAAGTTTGAGTAAATATCTCAAACTAAATACAAAGTTTTGTTTTTACAAACATATGAGCTAAGTATATTTTGGGAGTAGTATTGAGCACCGATATGGGGACAAGTTTGATTTCAGATAACTCACGTCTCCATAAACCATGTAGCCATCATGGGTAGTAAAAGATCATACTTTTTAGATGACTCCTCAAGATGCTTTTAGCATATACTAGTGGATTCACTTAGTTAAGGCGTTCTATATGATGACAAAGTATAGGACAGTTCTGGCAACGTAGGCAAGACGTTGGATCACCACTTAGGCTCATTGTGGTGGTTGTCGGTTAGAGAATCTCCCACAAAACTATATTACTTTATTATATGAGTAAATTTGAGTTTGTTATTGCATTTTCTTTAACGAACTAAGTTATTTTCTACTGTTTTAAAGGCTTTCTATAAATTGCATATGTTTTATTGCTTTAAATTGAGTTAAGTTATTTAGGAGTTGAGTAAAACCAAGGTAAGTGTTTCTTTTAGATTCTTTTCCATCCTATGCTATGATTAGCTTTCCAACTCACATACACGTACATTCAATGTACTGATTCCAGTTGGCCTGCATCGTCTTATAATGCAGACGCAGGTAACCAAGATCAACATACAACGCCTCGTTGATCCAGTTGAGCACTCAGAGTCAGTTGGTGAGCCTCCTAGCTTTCCAGAGGATCCTTTTTATTGCTTTCAGTATTTTAGTTCATTAGGATGTCGTGGGTATTGTCTCGTCGTCCATCTTAGTTATTTAGAGGCTTCATATACAAAGTTAGTAATGTTAGTTCATGAGTCTTTACTTTCCCTTTTCAGTTAAGTTGAGACTTGAGTTCCCACTTTGGTAGTGAATGTTATTTATTACATTTTAAGTTGTTTATTGAGCAGTTTAGTTTTTGTTTTAAAGTATATTTATCTTGAGTAAAGTCTTCCGCTGAGTAAGTAAGCCAGGACAAGGGTTCACTTGGGGCCAACAATTGTTCTCGAGTGCCAGCCACGTCCGGGGTGTAGGCTCGGGGCATGACATAATTATTCAAACTCTTTTGAACTGCTTTGAAATATCTTTAGAACTCATAAACTCTTTTTAGAAATCAAAGTTTCTCTTTTCTCAGTGTATAAAATGATACATTTGGGAATACTTAGTTCCCTTAAACTTTTACTCAAAACCGCCTCTTTAAAACTTTTCCTCAAAACTCAGTTTAAAACACAATAATCAACTTTCAAAGGCTCTCAAGACTTATAACTCAAAATAGGGTTCATTTTAAGATTGAAATTTTCATTTCAAAGGCTGAAATATAGACTTACCATTGTTGTTTTCTCCTTTTATTTGATATTAACAATATTTTAAGTAAGTCTTACCAGTAATTAATCTTAATTTATACAGAGATAGTCTCTCACAAGAGGTCTTTGAAGCATAGATGTAAGTATGATATGATTATATGTTGTACTTCAAAAAAAAGCTTTGGAAAACAACATATTTGAGGATCTCCAATTTTGGGTGGCCTTGGTTGGGGTTGGAGATTGTTGAAGATCTGGAATGATTTGTGAGTAATCCAACATAATAATTAGGTTGTATATAGCATGAAATTATTCTGATTAATTTGTGATGAATTTAATTCTTTTTTCCCCTTGTAGCTTTAAAAATAATAAGACGTTATTTGTGAATCAAACAAAATAAGTACGTTGAATATAATATGAAGTTATACGATTATGTCATGACTTACATGTCATAATTCATTAGTTTTGATGTGATGACTTGAAAAAAAATTCAATCAATTAACTCAAAATTATTTTGTCAAATAATTTTATTAATCATCAAATTTTTAACCTATTCAACTTCTGTTTTCTTTATATACCAGAGGAATGTGCGAGAAAATATAGGAAAGTAAATACATACCTAATCAAAGAAAAAGACCGCTATTTTCACAAGTTGTCTTACCATATCCAAAAGGGACTCTTTTTCAATATTTTACTTAATAGAGTTGTTTTCCATATCCCAAATTAACCTTATTATTTTACTTACAAGTCTTGATGTAAAGGACACATGTTGTAACAAGAACTAGAATCAATTTAGATAGAAGGAGAACAAACACGTTGGAGCTGAGCACATTAAGGTCATCCAGATACAGTGGAAAAGACTACTACTACTCATCCCCACCCCCCAAGAAACTTTGACCTTAGTTAGATTGTCCATCTTAAAAAGGAGATCATAAGGGATCAAGTCGCAACAAGCAACATCATTTAAACTAACAAATACAATTTTATTTCAGTGCTAAGAGCTTAAGACAACCTTAATAGTGAAGAGTACATTTATGCCATTTGAAGTGATATAAAACATTTCAAATAATTATAGTAGAACGGGATCACAGGGAAGACAATTCTAGTTTTCCAAACAACTGGAAAATAAGGAAATTTTTCTCATATTTATTGGTTCAAGGAAATTTAAGATTATTAGCAAGATCATTGCATTTCTAAAAAGCCACAGTGTCTGGGCCACTTGCCGCGCACACCTTCCTTATTTCATCAGGTACTTGCTACCTCCCACCAGTTTAAGTACCGAAGAAATTAGCTAGCACTTTGTCTCTGCTGGAATTTTCACCCTAGTTTTCATTCACCGCTAGGCCACAATACTTGGCTACAACAAGATCATTCCATTTTCTGACCAAGAATTGATGTATTTGGGATGACCAGTGATGGAATGTATGCGTCCACTAACTACGATAGGACCTAGTCCTTTACACAGTTAAAGCACAGAAATAAAAATGCTAGAAATAGAAAGAACACATAATACTTTACGTGGAAACCTCCTTGCTAAGTAAAATCACGACCTGTCTCACAGGATTTTCAAACTATTGTTACTAATCTTCTCAAGCAAAAGTAAAATACCATTTACACCACAAAATGAGATTAACCTCCTAATCTCAACACTAAGTAATACAACCTATTACTTAACGAGCCTAAGCAATGCTTGCAATGCCCACTATACTAATCCTCACTGATTAATATAGACTTTGACCATAAGACACAAAGTTACCCTTAACTATGTTCTTACAATGATTCACACAAGTTTTGAAACATTTCTATCACAAATGAAATGAATCCTACAAGTTAAGCACAAATACAAGCAATCAAAATAACAACAGTTTTAGGAAGCAAGTCTTCGGTCTATGAGGTCCCTTGTTGTTTTGTTGAAGCTTGAATTTTCTCTCTTTGAATGAATGAATGATTTGAATTTTATTGGATTAAAATACATATAAAATTTGAATTAAACCCATACTCATTTGGGCTTTACAAATAAATAAATAAATAAAGTCATTTTATTAAATTCAAATCCAAGATCCATTTTACCTTGACGCCAATACCCATGCCATGTGTCACAGTTACTAGGCATACAAGACCAGCAAGGTGAAGCCACGTGTCCAAATGATGTGGTAGTCACAGTCTAATGCAAGAACCAATCACAACATGCCAAGTGTCAAAATGACATCCTTTGGCCAATCATATGCAACCTTGTCCACCCCATATAACTATAAATAGGGGACGGACATAACATTCTGGGGACATCAAGAAAACTCTTCAACAAGCATTCTTTAATTGGAGAAAGCTACATCAACTACATAGCTCTTTGAAGCAGTGATCAACGGAGTTCTTCCCGGAGATCAACTTGAAACGACGAAGTGCTTTCCGACGTTCCTAGAGATCAAAAACATCTCAAGGAGGTCTACATCATCCAATAATTTGAGAAGTACGCTACTGAAGGCCCTTGAATCTTGGAGAAGCTTAGGAGAGAGAATCAAGAGAATAACAGAATTGTACTATCACAACGATTCATCAATAAAAAACACATTTTTTTCCTTTATTTATTTTGCTTGCCGTTGATTTTCAGCTCTTACGGAAATTTGTTGTGAACAAATTTGTCACGCCCAGTGGGACTGATTCTGCTCTTCAACTCTTTCTCTTGCAAACCAGAAACTACAAATCCAACTGCTGCAATGGCTTTCAGAAAGAGTAGTGATTTTTCATACAAAGGCTCTACTGGTGTCGTATCTACTCATCTCAGTCATGTTGCCCTGATTAGTCGACGTAATTTCAAGAACAGTGGGCTAGATGGATCTGAATACTTCACTTATTTGGAGATGATGAAAAAAATAACTCTCATACGATGGTCGTAACTGCAACACCTAGGGGCAATCTTGCATCCGTGTTCTTTGGAGAATTTTCTCAAATTGGCTCCAACTTTGGTGAATCTGAAGATTCAACGGATTCTCCAACTTCAATAAATGTCAATGCTTTGATGGATAACTCAACTGACATGGAAGAGAAACTTACGATGATGGAGCAAACCATTAAGGCCTTGAAGAAATCCGTTGATGACAAAAATCTTCATATTGCTCAACTTAAGAATAAGTTGGAGGCCTTCGCACTTGGATAGTCAAGTCCAGTCCCAACTTGTCCACCTGGTTTTGATCAATGGAACAATAATCTTTAGTGAAGTCAAAATTTCAAATTGAGAAGCAATCTGCTTCAGTTGCATCGTTATCTGTCCAACAGTTGCAAGACATGATAGCAAACACTATCAGGGCTCAATATGGCGGTACACCACAAAGTTCCTTGTATTACTCCAAGCCATATACCAGACGGATTGATTGTCTATCAATGCCGATAAGCTATCAACCACCAAAGCTTCAACAATTTGATGGCAAGGGAAACCCGAGGCAACATATTGCCCACTTTGTTGAAACTTGTAGCAATGCTGGAACACATGGTGACCTTTTGGTTAAACAATTTGTTTGTTCGCTGACAGGAAATGCATTCGACTAGTATATCAACCAGGAACACGAGTCCATCGGTAGTTGGGAGCAACTTAAGAAGGAATTCCTCAATCGTTTTTACAGTACCCGTCAAATCGTAAGCATGATAGAGTTGACTTCCACTAAGAAAAAAAAGGACGATCCTATGGTGGATTGCATCAATCATTGGAGATCACTTAGTTTGGATTGCAAAGATCGTCTTTCAGAAATATCTGTTGTGGAAATGTGCATTCAAGGTATGCATTGAGTACTTCTATACATACTACAAGGAATCAAACGTGAACTGTTGAGGAACTTTCTACACGAGCGCATGACATGGAGTTGAGCATCGCAAGTCATAGGAAGGCATCTCCTTTTGCTAATCTGACAAAAGAAAAGAAGGATTTCAGAAAAGGTATGACCTCAAAGAGTCAAACTAAGGAATCTATGGCGGTGAAAGTAAGTTCTGTAAAGGTCACCACCAAGACTGAACTAAAAGAGGAAGAAGCCCCAAGTCAATATCCAAAGGAGGAGAGGCGGAGTCCAACCTTGAAGGAGTTAGATGCAAAGGTCTACCCATTTCCAGATTCAGATGTACCTTTGATTCTTGATGAATTCCTAGCTAAGAAAGTTACCGATCTTTCTGCATCAAAGAAGCATGAAGAGATCAATAAAGTTGGTGATCCTAGATACTGCAAGTTCCATCGTATCCTTGGCCACCTGACAAGTAAATGTTGTATCTTGTAGGAGAAAATCATGTGTTAGTAAGTGAAGGAAAAATCATGATGTTAGTAAATGAAGGAAAAATCATCACTGATCAGGATGAAACAACGGAGGAAAATCATGCTAGTGTAGAACCAAATCAAAAGAAGTGCTCAAGGTCCACTTTCTTGCAATTTGGAAGTTTAACTCCTATTGAAGTTGATTTTCCAAGGAAAACTCTTGAAGGTTCACTAGAGATAGACAACAACGAAGAAAATGAAGTTGACGGTTGGACATGGGTTACTCATAAGAAGCGGAGACATCAAGAGTTCTTAGGATACGACTTCCCAAGACAAGGGCAAAAGGAGTGACATGAATCAACTACAACCATAAAGAAGCGTCAAGCCTTGTACTAGACAAAATATCAATGGTTCTTTATCGCAGAAGGTTCGAAGGCCCATTACATTAAATGAATTCTTTCCTGAAAAATTCTTTTGCAGTAGTCAAATTGGTGCAACAAATGTTATTTCCATCTCAGAAGAAATAAAGGAAAGCAAAGGTGATCATAATCCAACAATAACACAAGAACATCAAACTGATGAAAAACCTGCCCCATGTTGTGCTACAATTGCCTTCACATATGATGACTTGATGTTAGGGTCTAACCTACATAACAAACCTTTGTTTGTTGTAGGATCTATTCGGGAACATCTCAATCACATACAACTCGATGCTGGTTCGACCGTCAATATCATGCCAAAAGTTGTTTTGAAAAACTTGGGATCTCTATTGATGAATTGTCCAAAAGTAACCTAACGATCCAAGATTTCAATCAAGGAGGACAACGATCCATAGGGAAGATTCGCGTAGGATTTCCATTGGCGACGTGAAATCAAACACTTTGACTCATGTTATAGATGCCAAAACATAATACAACTTGTTGCTCAGACATCCTTAGGTTCATGAAAATGGAGTGGTGCCATCTACTTTGCATCAATGCATGAAATATATGAAAGATGGTGAGGTAGTCAAAATTGATGCAAACATCAATCCTTTCACTGAGGCGGAGTCATATTTTGCAGATGGAAAATTCTATTTAGATTCTGGAAGATCAAATATGGAGGCATATGTAGAAGCCGACTCAATTGATCTAGAAGATAGTAAAGTTCAATGGGTCGGTATCAAGATGTGTAAGAAGAGAACATAAGAGGTTTCCATTAATCTTTCACCATCTAAAGGAGACATGCAGAACAATATTGGTAATGAGCAACCAATTTTTCGCTACATTCCACGTGAGCTTCGAGAAAAGGGACAATTGCTGCTAGAGGAATGTACTCAACAATTCCACCCACCTAGGAAGGAATTTACTCACATAGCATTCTATGATTTGAAGGAGAAAATGATTGTCCTAGTTCCACAAGTCCTGTCTATCGCTTTGGAGCACTCCAAAGGCAATACACAAATTGGTAAGATAAAAGGGAAGTTTGGTCAAAAGGTCTTCCATTGTTTGAAAAACCAGGTTACGACTTCTCAAATCCAGCGAAGTTAAGAGAAATCAGGGATGAAGTCACTAGTTAAATGATACACGGGCTTACAAAGTCTCAAATGCAGTTGAGAAAGAAAGGATATCATGTCGCTACTCCTAGGTTTGGGTTAAGATTTAGCTTGCCGGACCCACTTCGGATTTCATCTAAGAAGGGAAAGGAAATAACTTCATCCCACAAGACCACTATAGAAAAAACAAGGGAATCTAAGAAAGGTAGAACACCACGACGGACTTTGGAGTTTGAACGCATTGGAAGATTGACACCCCGTGTCTCTTCATTTGAAAGGTTGGGCCGCAAGGATGAAAGGGAATCCTCTAAACAAGTGGACGGATATGCGACCACCTCAAAGACCTCTGTATTTCTTTGCTCGGAACTAAAAGGAAGTCATCATCAGAATGGAGGTTGTTGGAGCATTAAAATCAAGATTTTTTTTATGTAACCGATGACAAAGAGATTCATAGTGTTTTCCCATCACGCATGAAGAGAAAGTCTATATTGTCAACTACTACCGATGGTTCATTGAAGGTAAAAAGAAACATAATTATTGTCACCAACCAATGGAAAAACTAAGAAGGAGGAAGATGAAGCCATCACAATCTTCGTAGGTAGTCAGAAGGAAGATTCAAACTTGATACAATCATCGTAGACATAACAGTGGAAGAAGGTCCGTACATTGATGATACAAATGATAATTTCCAAAAGGCTCCCCCTCAACTGGAGGATGGCATACAATCAACCATAGACGACCTCAAGGAACTAAATCTAAGCTCTTTGGAAGATCCACGCCAATCCTTCATTAGTGCACTTCTTACACCAGAAGAAGAGAGGAAAT
>JAJOOH010010611.1:0-10331 GCA_029582605.1 Solanum gracilifrons | reverse complement strand
CCCACCCCTTACCACCCCCACCCCCACCCCCAAAAAAATTTAAGTTTGTTTTTAAAAAATATTTTCTACTCTAGTATAAATAAAGATATTTTTCATTCATAAATCAAACACTAAAATTTTTTTTCGAAAAATATTTTCTACTCACCAACCAAATATTTGAAAATAAGTCAAAAATTAACTTGTTTTCCAGGAAAACATTTTCTAGGAAAACGTTTTCCATTCCTACCAAACACACCCTTAATGAAAATTTTTATTATGAGGCATGTCATGTCATACTTGTATGAGACATTGTTTGATTGACAAATGGACATGGATGAGACCCATTTGCCAAGCTAATAAAGGGCAATCTTTAAGTCCCTTTATCTTTTTTTTTTTGGTTTTATGCCCCTTGTTCAATATATTGTGTTTTAATTTTTTTAAATATTTTCTTCTTCTTTAAGATTATGGTAATAAAATCTTTTAAGAATTTTATTTGTTGATCTAATTAGTTTATGCTTTTCTTTTTTTATGGACTGAATTTCTATATAAATTTTACTATCATTATATAAGTTTTTAGTTTATTATTTTAATATTATTTTTTCTATTCTATGTTATTTATTATATTACAATAAATATTTTTTTGAAATTTATTTTTTAGTTTATAAAATCAAGATATAAGTAGTTTTTTTAATCCTAACAATTAATTTTTTTAAAATTATAAAAGAAATTTTGTAAAATATCAAAAATTCTTTTAAGGAATAAATTATTAAAATTATTATTTATATTTATAATTTCTTAAGAAACGTGTAAGAAAAGTAGATAAACAAAATATTTATTAAATTTCACCTAGCTTGAGTTTTAAGAATAAAAATATCGTATAAATTGACGAAAATTATATGTGTTTATGTTGGTGTTTATGGATGTTTTTCATTTTTGAATTTCATGACAATAGTATCAAAACTTATGTAATTGTTTGTCAAGATCATTGTTGTTCTTTCCGTTATATTTACTTATTGAAGAGTATTTGTGGATTGAAGTACTTTTGTGAAATTGTTGAGAGAAAAATAACAGAGCTTATTAAATTTATACCTTCTTTATTTTTCATATTAATAATCTACTTTTTCTTTTACAAATTTCTTAAGAAATAGAATATAGTTTTACTAATTTATACCTTAATTTTTTTGGTTACTTTATAAATTTATTTATACTTTCAAAAACAATTAATTGTTATAATAAAATAGAAAATTTGTAATTAATTATATCTTTTTAAATTAACAACTAATTTTATATAACCATTTTTAATAATATAAGTAATTAATATCGAGATGGAAAAAAAATATCATAATGTTAGAAATAGAAGGAGTCAGGCAAGATTTTTTGGATTTCATATTTTTCATGAATAAAGTGATTTAAGTATGAAAGTACTCCCTCTGTTCCTAATTACTTGTTCACTTTTCCTTTTATAGTTATCCCTAATTACTTGTCCATTTTGACAAATCAAGAAAGAACAATTTTATTTTACTTATTATACCCTCAATTAGTTACTTTAAAAAAGGTAGAACTTTTCGAAAATCGTAAGTTTTTAATTCATCTACTTTATAATTAATATGGGTAAAATGGTTAACTCACTATGTCAATAATTATTTTTAATAGGTGTATCAATTCAAAAGTGGACAAGTAATTAAGGACAGCGTATAACATTTGGAACAATTGTTAGAAAAGAAACCAAAGGAAAAAAAAGTTTAAAAAAAGTAAGAAAGAGAATAAAAAACGTTAAAATGAAGAGAGAAAGAGGAGTTTGACCATTTTTTTGAAATGGATCCACTTGGCAAAATATAAATGGGCCTTCATACAACTTTTGTCAGTCATAGTGCCTCATGCATGATAAAAGTTTTCCTAATTTAATAGCGAAACACATATGCCTTTAAATTTGTTTCTAAATTTCATTTTGGCACTCCAACTTAATCTTGTTTTATTTTAATTCTTTAACTTCAATTTTTATATTTCATTTTGGCACTTCTAAGTGATGTGGCAGAGTGTGTGCATCACACTTTCTCTAAGAAAGTGAAAGACAAAAAAAAAAAAAATTTTAAAAAAAATAATAAAAGATTAACCCTTTAACTCTATTTTTTTTATGTACCATAAACACAAAAAAATAAAAAAATTTGATGTTCATCCATTATTTAAAAAATAAAAGATATGACGTTCATTTTAAAAATAAAAAAATGGAAATGAAGAACATAAATAAAAATGAAGAAACTTTTTATCATCAATTTTTTTAGAGTTTCTGTACATTATTGTGTGAAATATAATCGATAAAAGTGTGTCAATTTTCTTTTTAAAATAATTAATTAAATTAAATAACACTACATATTTTTTTTCATATCTAATCTATTTGGACTAACTCAAATACCAGCTTTCTAAATTTTCATTCGACTAAATACGAGTAAAAAAATCATGTTCACTGCTAATTAATAACACTATAAAAAATGTTGAAACTCAATAGACTTCGGGTTGTCATTGATTTTCTTAAGAAAGTAAATCGACGCACTTTCGTCGGTTATTTTTCACGCAAAATACAGAGAAACTCTCAAAAAGAAATTGTTACTTTAAAAAAATAAATCAATGATCATCCGTCAATTTGAATTTTTTACAATAACTAACGGATGAACGACGATTTTAAAATGCAAAATTGCAGTTGAAGAGTATATATAGAAATAAAAAAAATCATAAAATTAGTATCTTGTGTTTAAATGATGCATAAAAAAAATAGAGTTGAAGGGTTAATCTTTTATTATTTTAAAAAAAAATACTTTTTTTGTATTTCACTTTCTTAGAGAAAGTGATGCACACACTCTGCCACATCACTTAAAAGTGCCAAAATAAAATATAAAAATTGGAGTTAAAAAGTTAAAATGGAACAAAATTATGTTGAAAGACTATAGATTTTCCTCTACAGCCAATCTTCCTCAACAAATTCAGGTTTTTTCTCTCAAAAAAGTGGACTTATTGAATATCATATTGGTTTGGCTTTGTTCACTTTCATTTTATTAGCAGTAATGTGTCAAAATAAAAATTAAAGAACAAGTTTAAGGATCATATGTGTTTGGCCTAATTTAATTGACAAAAAGAGGTGGTAACGTAGGTAACTTTTTGGTGATACAAGGATTTAACCGCTAGAAGCTGGCGCCTTAATGTCGGTCTCCCTTCCTTTTTCCAAAACAATATTTTAGCCATCGTTGGAACTTTCTCAACTCTTCTTCTCCTCTCTACTTTCTTCTTCCTCCATAAGTATTTGCAGCTATGGAAACTGAAACAGCCACTGCACCTCAGCTGGCAGCTCTTGCTGACACAGATATCAATTGGGACAGGTTAACTCTTTCTTCATTTACTGATCTATTTAACAGCCATACACGTTTATTTAGGAAAATGAGTGCTGATATCCTTGCTCCATTATCTCCAAATTAAATACCTCGAAACTCATTTAAGCAACACTTTTAGTTTTCAATTACTATCCTTATTTTGACAAGTAACTTAAGTCTTTAAGTTCCAGAAACCTCACTTTCCTTGCAGGTTGGATAAAGCTAGATTTCATATAATAGGAGCTATTCTTTTCACTCTTCAGTCAGCGTTAATACATCCAACAGCAGTAGTGAAGACACGAATGCAAGTCGCTGGATCCGGACTTTCTCAAATGACTGGATTCTCTGTATTTAGACATATAATTAGGAGTGACGGCATCCCAGGCATCTTTAGAGGCTTCGGCACATCTGCTGTGGGATCGTTGCCAGGTAGAGTGCTGGCTTTGACTTCACTTGAAGTATCAAAAGATATGATGCTGAAATATACACAAGGTCTTAATATGTCTGAACCAACTCGTGCGGCTCTAGCAAATGGCTTTGCTGGCATGGTGTCCAACTTACTCTCATGTGTCTACTTTGTGCCTCTCGATGTGGTGAGTGAAACTGATTTCAACTAATTTACAATTTAACTTTGATGGGTTCAATCTTAAATGTTCTTATGTTTTAGCACATTGTACTTTTGAAATTGTGGATTCAACATTTGTTAGTATTTTAGTAAACATGTGTATATCTATGCTTGGTATAAAAATGAACCCATCAAGTGTGTGGTGCATCCACCTCTGAGGGTATACGCTACTTTTAAGCGTAGTGAACTGTTTCTCTCAACATACATTAGCCGAGATGCTTTCTGTGAGTCCAATATTGCAGAAAGTATATTTAATATTTATATTTTTAAGCTCCACATGTTGGGTATTAAGCTAATGTCTATTTATAAATTCATAAATCCAGAGAATAAGGGCATCTTTCTTCTTGCTCTTTGCTTTAACTCTGCCCCACTGGTAGTCCATAAGTTCTTTTAAATTCTTATCTTATGCCTGCGATGTGATGTTTTTTAGCAAATGAAGTTCCTTAATTAGTTGAATTGTAATGCAATGCTGCCTTTATTTCCTATATGTTGTGAAAATGTTTTATGCTAAGAATGATTCTCTTCTATTTCAGATTTGCCAGAGACTTATGGTACAGGGAATTCCAGGGACTAAGCCTTGTACTGGTCCATTTGATGCTACACGAAAAGTACTAAAAGCTGAAGGAATTCGTGGTATTTATAGAGGATTTGGATTAACTGCTGTGACTCAGTCTCCTGCACAGGCACTTTGGTGGGGTGCCTATGGTGCTGCTCAGCACATCAGTTGGAGGTAAAAATTCTTCTTCTTACACGACCAAACCAATAGTTGCAGTCAGTTACTGAATTCCTTTTTTGTGAAATTGTTACCTCAGGAATCTCGGTTATAGTTACAACACGGACAAGAAACCGTCTCACATGCAGATAGTTGCGGTCCAGGCTACAGCTGGATTGGCAGCTGGTGCCTGTTCGTCAGTAATTGCAACTCCCATAGATACTGTTAAAACACGACTTCAGGTAAAAACTTTATTTTTTTCTCAGTTGGATTGGTGAAGAAATAACTCAAATTTGGCAAGGCTATTCTCATGATTAGATTTGGTGGTGTGTCTTAAGGTTATCGATGATTATGGTGTTGGGAGACCTTCTGTACTAAAGACCACAAAAACGCTTCTCAGGGAAGATGGATGGAAAGGGTTCTATAGAGGCTTTGGACCTAGGTTCCTCAATATGTCTTTCTATGGAACAACAATGATCGTCACCTATGAGATCATCAGTAAGTTAACTTGCAGTTTCCCGGAGTTGGGATCTTTTTCTTCTACATTTTCATTTCTCTCCTCTTGTTGTTTTCATTTCTTTTTCTTTTGTTAACTTTCTACATAAGGTGATTTGAGTACAATTAACTAGCTACTAATGTTTCCCTCTTGTTCCAGAGAGATTATCTATTAAGCAAGTTTGATCATTCGGACTCCAAATTAACCCCAAAGGGCATTGATATTTTCGGGAACTGTTGAACTACTAACAGGGATCTAGGCTTCATATCATGCAGCTAACTTGATTATTTTCTCTTGTTATTCTTTTATGACATTTATACACACTTATGTCCATTTAATCTATTAGTGACTAATCATTGTCAGATTTCAGTAGTTTCTAATGTACAATATTTTCACCTTGCACTCCTCAAGATAGATCAGAGGCTTGAGAGCTTGTAATAACTCTTTATGTTTTTAAAATTCTTAGCAATAAGACTTATGGTGCTCGAAATTCTTAGCAAAGGAACTAGATAGGAAAAGTATTTAAACTTTGAAGAACTCTACTTCACTTGGTACGTTGTTGTCCTTTTATATGGAGTTGCAGGTCTATGTCTTTCACTCGCTGCTTTAAAGGACATCTTTGAGATGAGAAGCAGCGAGTATTTCTTTCTATCCAAACACAATACACCATGGGCAGCAGATAGCCAGTGTAAGATCTCATTCTTAGCGTTGCAGCTATGTGTTCTAGCAGTGGGCCATATGATCTCCTCTTCCCAGCTGTCAATTTGTCTATGAATTTGCATCCAGCGCAATAGAGACTTCCACATTAGGAGCAGTCAAAAGAATAGGTGTGAGAACAATTCATCGGCACCCCGTGTGGTGCACATCAAAAAAGGCCTAGGTACCTTGGTACCCCATTTCTCGAGTCGTGCAATTGTTGTTAACCTTCCATGGAGAGCGCGCTACCCACATAATGAATTGATGTCATACCTGTCCAGAAGCTAATTTCTTCCACTAGACTTTAGGAAAGATCAGGAGAAGAGCTTTGTAAGCTTTTCTAATCATGAACTTACCTGCAGGGGTCCACATAAGTAATTCTGTCTTAATCTCGTCATCTCCTAACCAGGTTCGTGCCTCAAAAATTTTCTTGACAGTCCTGATGAAGATAACATAGACGAGTTCGACTTTGTCTTGGTTTCTACTAGTATCCTAGTTTGTTTAAACTTTGTTGTTTCTGTACCGTAATCAACTAGGACTCTTGGTTAGCAGAGCCGACTCAACAACATTGGGGGTCTCAAGCGAAACTTAAGAGAGGGGCCCTAATATTTAATTTTTTTCATCATATATACTTTTATTTAAAATCTACTTTTCTAGCTATTTTATATGTGAAGTCATTAGGTATTATTTTATAATCAATTTGTTTTAATAATTCCTTTTCAAATGATTATATAGCTAATTCATTCAATCTCTCTTGAGACATTGTTGATCTTAAAGAAGATTTAATCAATTTTTTATTTCGAAAAAACTTCTTTCGACTGAGGCAACGGTTACAAGAACTGTTAACATTATTCTATAAGCAATATGTGTACTTGAAAAAGAATAAAGTATTTTTATGAGAATGGAGATTTTCATTAGATCATTATCTTCTATTTGTATTATTTCCCTTAACACTTTTAATTCAAAAAATAAATCAAAATCATCAATATCAGAATAACTATTACGTGTTAAGGAAAGTTCAAGGTTAAGACAATTTTTTTTTAAATTTTCATCATGTAGTGATCTCAATATTTTACCACTAAATAAGAAATCAAAAATATTTTCATATGCTTCAATTGGTTCAAATCTATTTTGAAGTGAAAAAATAGTTTGATCTACTCTACATATATAAAACAATTAACTCTAAAAGATTCTTCAAGGGACTTTGTGATTTCGCTATCCATATTTTCATCAAATTGTTTCTTACGAAATTCAGGTTTATTTTCATCTCATATGCAATTTTCTTAGTAGAAATCATAACACTCATAGAGTCATAGTACATATAATTTTTTTTTAAATTACATATATAAGTAATTGTTTTTAAAAAATGGGCCCCCCAAAATATATGGAGCCCCAAGTGATGACTTTAGTGGCCTAGGGGTTAAGACGGCCCTGTTGGTTAGTCGTTGTATATATATATATCCTCGTGTAAGTTGAATATTATTATTGAAGAAGAGTTTCTTACATGGTATCAGAGCCCTAAGAGGTTAAAACAACCCAAAAGAAAAAGAAAAAGAAAAACAGAGAACTGACTCCAATGGCAAATGACGATAATATCTCCACAGCCTCTGGATCGCTAGTAACAGATCTGATTGCAACTGCACAAACCTCATTCACTAATATACCTTTACCGTCCCCAAATTTCGCACACTAATTACCAGTTAAACTCACCTCCTCAAATTTTTTTGTTCTGAAAGACGCAATTGCTTTTGATGGTTCGAGGGTGTGGTCTTGGTCATCATATCGATGGTAGCGCGGTGATTCCAGATCAGGTTCTGACTGGTGATCAGCCTAATCATGCGTATCATGTTTGGCTAAAACAAGATCAACTTGTGTTAGGTTGGATCGTTGCTTCAGTCTCAGAAGGTATTTTACCTCAATTGGTTGGTGCAGAGACGGCTCACAAAGCATGGAGAAAACTTGTGGCGGCCTATGCATCTGGTTCAAAGCCACAAATTCGTGAGTTGAAAATACAATTACACACATTGCAGAGAGATAATGCAAGTATCGAAACCTATGTGCAACATGCAAAGGGTTTTGCGGACAAGTTGGTTGCATTGCAACATCTTGTTACTGATGATGACTTGGTAGATATCATTGTCGCTGATTTGGGACCAACCTATCGTCCCTTTACAAGATCGCTTGAATCGCGTCAAGAGGATATTTCTTTTGATGCTTTATACGAATTGTTGTTGAATGAAGAACGACAATTAAAAAGAGATGAGGCTCTTAATGTCATAGTACCAACAACACAGTTTACTCACACCTCAGTTGCTACCAATCGTGGACGTGGTAGAGGTAGAGGTATTAGAGGTCGTGGTCGCTCGTCGAATCATGGTTATTCCTAGATGGCGAATTCTTTAGTCACCGATGTATCAACCATTGTTTGTCACAATTGTGAAGGAAAAGGTCACATCGCACGAGTATGCTCGTCGCCTAGAACACTCAATGGAGCTCGATCTTTTGGCAGACCCATCTCCAACCTAGCAAACATTCTTGGAATTCACTCTGAATATCAAGGTCCAGAGGAGGTAACTTTGGGTAATGGCTCTAAACTACCAATTTTTCATATAGGTAAAAGTTCCATGGTATCAAAACGCTCTCAATTAATCAATTTCGTATATAGAAACCATGTATCCATTGTCCCCATAACGTCTCCTTCTTAGCAAGCACTGCCAATAGAAGTTTAAGGATGGCGGCCTTGTTCCATATGTGATAGTCGATTAGATTTCACCACCTGTTGTCCTTGGCATACATACCTTCTCCCGAATGATAAGGGCTTTTCTAGACGTTTCACAGCTTCCCGTCCAAAGAAATGTGCGAAAAATACTAGTAAACATTTCAGTGATTTTCTTTGGTAGCAAAAAAACTTGGGATCAATATGCCTGCATTTCAAATAGGATGCTCTTGATCAGCTGGACCCTCCTTCGCAGTTATTCTAACAATGGGAGGTGATCTGAGGCATATTTATATGCCCGAAAGCCAAATTAAACACATATGTGAGCTAAGTTTGAGAGCAAAATTTCATGACAATTATAATTTTCGAGTCATGTTCATGCATCATTAAGTAACCCATGTGATTAGTGAAGGCAGGTTGGACAGGACGAGAAAGAGAAACAAAATTGGATAGATCTGAAGTGGAAATAAAATGGGCAAACAATAGATGAGGCGAAAAGAGGGAGTCAGGTAGGAATTGAAGAAAAGAAAATCCCAGCTCGACGCGGAGAGGGGAATTATTTCTCGACACTTGAAGCTGCCTAAACAAAAGACTACGTATTCTCTTCGGTTCGCTGAGAGGAAGTTGTCAAAATAGGTAGGTTTGTTTCGCCTTTGCGTCGCGGACCCGCAAGCAGTATTTTTGCCCAACTATTTGGGTTTTGTTATTATAATTAACTAGGTAACTTGGCCGCTCTACGCGCGGTCTTAAAATATTATATCAAAAGTATAAATTAATCTTTTCAAATTATTTGAATATAAAAGAGTTTTTAGACCAAATTAAATTAAATAGATTAAAATTTGAATTTGAATTCATCTTATTATTCACATTGAACTGATTCCTAACAAACAAAATACACTATTACATGAAGGAAGAAAAAGTACTTTTTCATTTTTCGTTAAATATAAATTGATTAATGTCATCTAACCAGCTTAAAGATAAACAAAGCTCATTAAAAAGTTTATTTGAGAAAAAAAGAAGAACATAGTCCATCCACAAGAAAGTGAAAATAACTATAGTTATATGCCGGAAATTATGATGTATGAAGATTTAAAAAGTAGAGTTTAGAAAACAAAATAAAAAAACAAACTGATCATTTTATGTAATTTACACGCAGTACATATGTACTAATTAGCTTACTTTTATATATATTCTATATATAATAAGCCACAATGCAACTATCATTGTAACTATCTTGTTAGCTTTCAATCAAAAGCTAACAAGATTTTTAGTTACATATTTATTCTATATATAATAAGCCACAATGCAACTATCATTGTAACTATCTTGTTAGCTTTCAACCAAAAGCTAACAAGATTTTTAGTCATAATAAATATGTCATTGTATGAGCTATTTATTACTCACTCCTTTTGAATTTGTTAATCTGATTTTGATCTGACACATAGTTTACGAAAGTAAATTAGATTTTGAGAAAAAACATTAAGTGATACTCGAAGTTGTCCCAGATTTTCAAAAAGACACCTTAACTTTGCGTGAGTTCTATTACCCCACAAAACATTCAAAATCACAATAAATACACATTTTTTACACAATATTTCCACTTTGGACAAAAATATCCTTCGAATGTGCAATTTCTTAAAAACAAAAAGTCGGACCCATTATTGATGTATTGAAGGATGCTTTGGTAATTTCCTATGATGAATTCGTTTTGTTTGTTTCTTTTAAATTTATTTTACTATACTAAA
>JAJOOH010010609.1:0-10668 GCA_029582605.1 Solanum gracilifrons | reverse complement strand
TGTCTTTGTGTGTTCCATCTTGTGATGTAATGAGTGCTAGGATCCTTAAACCTAGTTTTAATCTTGCATATAGGAACACCTTAGATGACCCTTATGTTCATGACACATTTCTCTACTATCTCTTTGCATATGATGAGTCTCATATTTGTCTTAAATGGGCATTGCATTTCGTTCGATGTATCATTGAGGTCTATACTTGTT
Source organism: Solanum gracilifrons (assembly GCA_029582605.1). NCBI lineage: Eukaryota > Viridiplantae > Streptophyta > Magnoliopsida > Solanales > Solanaceae > Solanum > Solanum gracilifrons. The sequence goes on along the minus strand of JAJOOH010010609.1, from coordinate 10,467 downwards.
TGTAAGACCCCATTATGTGGACCTATTATCATTTTGACCCCGGTGAGCGTTTGGGAGTGTTTGAGCTTGTAGTAATGTTATATTTTGGGTGGTATTATCCTTTTGACGTGAGGAATAGCCAATTTCGTTGTTCTCCATCTGCGGGCTTAATAGTCCTGATAATAGAGAATACTTGGTTGTTCCTTGAGATTGAGTCTCCTTGGTGTAATGCTTTTTGTGCTAACCATTGTACTAACCCTCATGATATGAGGATATATTTGTTGTTTGTCCTTTTTATGGTTTTACAAGGTTTGGATTCGAGGACGAATCCTTTTCTAGAAGGGGAGGATGATAACAACATGGATAGCATGGATCGCGTAAAAAACATTAGAGGAGCTTGATGGACACAAAATCAAGAAGTACAATGTGTGGAAGGTCCATCTAAGTGAAGAGAAAGAAGAAAGAGGTCATTTGTGCATTGGTCATCTCATAATTTCAAGAATTCACAAAAGAAGAAAACCAAACAAGGCCCTTACCTCATTAAGGGTAAAATTGTCAAAGAAGTGTCTTCTTTATTTTATTTTCAAGAATTCACAAAAGAAGTCAACCAAACAAGGCCCTTACCTCATTAAGGGTGAAATTGCCAAATAAGTGTCTTTTTATTTTATTAGTATAAATAGTAGTCTTTTTTATTTTGGAAGACTTAGAATATATGGATTTTGAATGTGAAATGAACAAACTCTTCAAGAGTGTAGTTTAAGGGTGCAATCCCTTTAGGATAGCCTAGCTTGGTGTAGCTTAATCTAGATTAGTGATGGGTGGATTCTCATTGTTGATTTAGGACTTCTTTAACCTTGATTTCACTTGAGATTACTCATTTGTGGTTTTCAATTTGAGTTGTTTCTTTTCAAATTCAAGTTTCTCTTCTTCCTTGGTTGATTGTTTATTAAATTTGCCTTTCTTTCTTCTATTCTTATCTCTTATTTCTCATCTATCTTACTTTTGTGCTGTTTCATTCCGCAGTTGATTTCAATTGGTTTCACCCCCAATTGGACCCTTATCACCTTGGCACAGCCATTAGGATAATTTTTTTCTCACATAACAATGATAAAATCCCAAATCAATACTTACTAACATAGAAGTGAACCTGTACCAACAACCACACACTCGTAATGCACAAAGCATCATAGATCTTATAAAAAATTTCTTCTCACAACATAAACTTTCCATGAGCTTAAGTTATGAAAATTTGATCTTTTTACATCAGGTACTCATCAAGGAAGGATCAAACTTACCTAACCCAAAGAAGGAAATGATCAAGTAACCACCAATCGAGCAATACACCCAAGCATCCAAAACCTCCAACAACACTGTCGAAATGCTAGATTAGTAGTTGTGATTATAGACAACCCTTAAGAATGGTAGAGTTAGACCCACTGGTCCCCATATTCAACCAAACATAATCAGAACATGACCTTAATGACTAGATGAATATTAAGACTGTCTAAAAACTGTAAATATCCATGGTAACTCTTTTATAAATTCTAATAAGTAAGGTGGTATATGTAGAACCACTGGAATACTTCAACAACTCCAAGACAACACCAAATATGTCATATGAGATATCCAAATCTGCCCAAACATCCTGCCCAACCAAGAGGACATAGGAGGATCGGTACACCCAATTCACCAGTAGGGATTAACCCACAAAAGTGAAAATACGTATGGGCATAACTATTTAATCATACTCCAAATCTTGTGTAACTCCTCAGATTTTGGAAAGAACTTAAGATAAATTCGTGCAAGTCACCATCCGTTCTTAGTTTTGGGTCAACTCCAAATGACCATATATTTTAGCACATGAAGGGTTAGGTGGCCTATGACCTCTCAAATCAAAGGTCCTTGAGTCCTCTTTCCAACGCCGCCAACTTTTCCTAATTTCAAGTTTGAAGTAAAAAGTTATGCTTGTTTGAGTGAAGCTTCTCTATTTAAGGCATTTCATTCATTTAAGAAAAGGGTATTTTGATCTTTTTCTTTTACCACTAGGCTTAGTACGTTTTTTCTCACCCAGTTAAGGGTCTAATCAGATTCTAAAAAACTCTTGGTCGTTCCTAAACACTTAGGAAAATTAGAGAAGAGTTCAAGAGTAGAAATAGCTAGGTTTTGAGCATTCATTAAGATTTTGTTGATTTTCACCAAGAACATTGTCTTTCCAAGTATGTAATGCTTCTCACAGTTTTGGACTTTTTCTTCCGCACGCCATACATCCAAATTGATCGAAGAAATCGTTATATCTTGAGAATTCTTGTGTAGTTTCTTGATTTTGTTCAATTCTTTAACAATAGAGGTTGTTGATTCTTGTGTTGTGAATCTTTGGTAAAATTCATGTTTCAAAAGGATTTATATGAAAGTTTCCATTAATTCGTGTTGGGTTTGAGAATTAAGAAGAATTTAGAAGAAATTTCTCAATTCTAAACGAGTTTGAAGTCTAATTTTCAACAAAAAAAATTGTCGGGTTCGTTGACGAGGGGCTGGGGTTCTGTGCTAGGGACCAGCCCTAGTACTTTAGGGCCTGGGGCGCGCCAGCAGTGTGCTTGAACCCAAATCCAGTACTTTGGGGTCTAGCGCCCATAGTATGCCTGAAGTCGCTGGGTTAGTTCTTCGTTGTTTCATCCTGTGTGTGTTCCTTTTAGTTGTGGCTACGTTTCCCCTCTCTATATTAGCTCCTAAAGAGTCCATTAACCTTTGAGAATTCCTTCATGTTCTAATCACATGTTTGATCATTCAAAACTAAAGTAAGTTTAAGAGAAAAGTTCAAGAAGTCTTTTTTAGTTATTGTAGAGGATCTTTTGTAACCACTAATGAATCTTAAACTAGATTTATAAGAAACCAAAGATGAGTGTGAGTCATTATTGAGAAAGAATATAAGGGAACTAAGTAATCCCAAATGTAACACTTTTACATTAAGAAAGAGAGACTTTGACTTCTAAAGAAAGAGTTTATGAGTTTGGGATATTTCATTAAAAGAGTTATTATAAGTAATTACCTCAAAATAGAGAAAGAGTATTTCTACTTAAGCATGAGTATATATATAACTATTGAGAGTAGTATATAGCACCGATATGGGGATGAGTTCCAACAACTCATATTCCTCATAAACCATGTAGCCAACATGGGTATGGGATGACACTTTTTAGACGAATCCTTATTACTTTCGAGCATAGCTTAGTGGATCAACTAAGCTATGCTTGATAAGGTATTCTATGTTGAGGTATTTTATACGTCGATAAGGTACAAGACAGTTTTGGTAGCACGGACGAGACGATGTATCATCACATAGCTTATACGTCCAAACTTACACTTCAATTAAGAAGTATAAACGGTCGAAGTAAATTTATAGAAATCAATGTGAGTTGAGGTCGATCCCACAGAGAATTTCTTTACAGAAATGATTTCACTATCACGTTTACCCAAATGTTGTTATTATTTCCTAAAGAAAATAATTATGGAATGTAAATTGGGTTTAGTTGTAAAGTTCTAGTAACTAAGATTGCTAAACAAGATCCTAATTAACAATTAATAGAGTATTAATTCTAAGGTTGTTTTGATAAATAAATTAGACCAGGGTTGTGTTTCCCATGACATTACATCTATTGTTCGTCCGTAACTGGGCTTCACATATTATAGTCTTTGCAATTTATAGGCGAGTTGATTATATCTAACACTTCTTGGTCTAGTTAGATAATTTTCACTCAATTCTTCTCGGTCTTTGAGTGTTAACAAATTCTACCCTCGCATACAATGATGTTAGAGTTCTCTTCTGTCGAACTCGACCTTTAACGCCATTTTATCAGATCAACTTTGCTTTTTACCAACTATCTCTTTTTTCTCGAATAATCGATAGATACTGGCTGAATCTAATGCATGCACTCATTAGAACAAATGAATAATGAAAAATGAGTTAAATATTGCAAATATAATTCACCTTTTACTCATTTTACGAATTCACAATTATATTTTATATCATAGTTCCCACAACCCTAGTTGTGGTGTTTAGCCACTCATGACTTCCATTAAATGAACAAAGATTAGTAATGAAAACATTAAGAAAATTTACTTTAAAAAATCTACAAATTCACTGAACGAATGAAATTAAGAAAATCAAAGTCCAACTTCTGAGATTGATTCAATGTTAGTCGATAAAAACCAAAGTCAAAAGTATTCAAAACTAAGTCACTCGTTCCAGATATGACGAAATAAAAAATAAAAATGACCTAATTAATTCAAATAAAGTGTCTAAAAAGAGTCCTACTTGAAGTAGGACTGAACTGTCGAGCAGCTCCACGAGTACCACCATGGTCTGTGAAGCCCTTCGTGTTCTTGACTTGCACTTCTCCAAACTTGAGTCATCAAGGCCGTACACTGGAAAGTCACCACGGGCAACACCACTGATTGTGACAATGACTAGGGTTCGTATAGGTGCCCGTGGTCTTCACTTGGCCAATCCAATCTTCATCTTTTTGATACCTATTCACTGGATCACCTTCACGAGCAATTCCACGGATCGTTGTGAGGAGCACGGCCTGTAAGGTTGTCCGTCGTCTATACTTGGTATTGCCACAATTGATATTCTCAAAGCTTGCTCACTAGAAAGGTATTCACGACCAACATCACGATCAGTAGTGAAGACCACAGCCTGTGAAGCCGTCCGTGGTCTTTACTTGCTTTAATTCACTTTCACTACATTTTCTTCTTTTCTTTCCTCTTTCATGTCCACCTGTTTTACCTGTACAAACACTACCAAACACATCATGTCCACATAAATACACTCTATTCTAGTTTTAATCCTTAGTTTTCAAGCATCAAATGTGCCAAGATTTTGCAGCACATCAACACCCTCAACTTAGAACCATTACTTGTCCTCAATTGATGAGAAAAACAACACATTTAATATTTTTTTGAAACTGTGCAGAAACCATCTCAAACACAATTTGTATCCTAAATCACCATTCTACCATGCAAGGATCAATATATGATATCTCATTACTCACAGTCGACCATGCTTATGCTTGTGTACTATCGGCTAACACAATCTAACTATCAAATGCAATCACTGTGTCCTCACACCAAATAAGTCCCTCACTCGTGATAATTGGGACTATGTTCTACGCTCACACTCTTCTAACACTAACAACAAAAGGCCATAGGCTTGCCCTTGCTTTCTACGCTCGATTTTTCAAACAACCAAAATAGGATCATTGTAGGACTTTATCGGCTTGTAACATAGACTCAGGATAGGGAATGGATATTTGGGTTTGTTAGTGACTATTACCTTGGTTCTCCAAAGTTTCGTTCACACACAACTCTTTCTGAGCGATGCCCTCTTTTTCTTTATTTCAGTACATCCCATCAATAATTATTTTCTTTTTCTTCTTTTTTATTTATTTTTAATTATTTTTTATTGCATATTTTTTGCTTTCAGCTAACTGAGTGAACCTTCTTTTTCACTGTTCCTTTCTGCTCAGGTTGCAATCACCCTCAACTTAGGCTTTCGGCTTGAGTTGTGACATCGTACCTTCGGAGACCCAAGAATGTAATATTTAATGGGTAAGAACAAAATTGGATTTCAGGCTTAACTAGTAAATAAGTGACATGCTTTTTATTTGGTTTTTTTATTTTTGGCTTTTCATTGGCTTAGAAAAAATGGCCTATTGATCCTTTCCTATCAACTTATTCTCAAATTTAAGCAAGACTACTCGGGCAAGTTCTAGTTTCTGCTCCTAGCGTTAGACTTCAAGAAAAACTCACACACACATGACACATGACTCCATTCTTCAATTTCATAGTTCACCGATTTATTTTCAGACTAGCAATGATCAACTCATGAGTAACTAAGATGTCATCTAAAGAGCCTAAACGTCGAGTTTCAAATTAAGGCTATCATTTCAAAAATAACTAGATGATACACCACTCAACACACAAAAACTTCACATTTTCATCAAAACACAAACACACCAATCACATTTTATATGAAAAACATAGAGTCAACCTCCATTCATTTTAATAGCTAAAATGGCAGGTTGCTCACCACCCCCTCCCCAAACAAAAGGACGTTGCCCTCAAAGTCAATAAAGCAAAACAATGCAGGCTTGTGAGGAGGGGTCATTGATGAGTCCACAAATTGGACTCATTTGGGGCTATGTTTTAATAGGTTTAATGTCCTCAAATGCATGTTTTGTTTCAAAAACTGATAAAATACCTTAAGTTTTAGGTATTTAGACTTGAAGACAAAGGAATGGACATAATTGAGAAAAAAGAAACAAAGAAAGCTAAAATAATGGAAAAATGAAGATCTACGGATCACCGAAGCCATTCAACGTGTCGCCAAATGATCTAACCTCTCCTTTTGTTCCAGTGAGTTAAGCGATAAATGAAATGATCAAATCGAAGGTGAAAAAGAGTAGTCAGTGTGTCCTTGAGCAGTTTTGCAAGGCAGTACTAGGTCACCTAATGATCTAAAACACGACGATGCTGAAGTCTAATGCAAGATGACGAGGAACTACACCAAAGGGTGAATCGCTGAGTTGATCGGTGATTCCAACTAATGTCACCGACTGATCTGCTGCAGCACAAATCTTTGAAAACTATAGATACTCGTTGAGAGTTGTAGCTTAATACCAGATTTTAATATAGAATTTTTGACATAGACTTTTGAGTTCTGAAGTTTGGAGAGGGTTTTGAAGAACTTGAAGATTCAAAGGGCTTCAACTCCAAGAATTTTGACTTGGGTCTTGTGGATTCTTCATTCTTTGCTTATTTTGAGACTTAAATATTCATACCTATTTGAATGCAAACTCATTTTGGTATGAATTTCTATCTCTTTTACATATCTAGCTAAACCCCCAATTATTGGGGTGTGATTTTGTGAATATGGGTTAGATTATCTGTTGGGTCTTGCCTGTTAATGGTTCATTTGTTGTGTAAATATGATTTCGGTTAGTATTTGTGGTGGAACTTAATGAAATTGTAGTTGAAAATATGATTTCACCTTTGTTTTTTCGGCTTGCTCAAGAGAGAGGTCGTAAAACTAAGACTACTAAATTGATTGCCGGTGGGATTGGGTCGACATGAGGTTCATCTCGAGAGAGTGAAACCTAGTCCTTCTCCCACACACTCAGCTCGAGAGAGTGAGTGGGCTAAGGCGGAGGTTGTTCTTCATGCGACAAGTAGGTGTCCGAGAGGAACCCATTTGATTCGGGGTAAGTTACTCGAGATAGAATTTACCCCCACTATAGTCTAGCCTAGTCACAAATATTCAACGGATTTATTGTCAAAAGCATGTACCCAATAGTTTAGTTTATCCTGTATTCCTATCACATCCCAAGAATCTCATCTCCTTGATTAGTACTCTTTGCATTTTTGTTGTTTTTGTTTATTTATCATAAACCTCCAACGATAATTGATGCTTCCGTCACCTCTTAGATTTAACATGTTTACATTCGATAATGTTTTTAGCTTTGACTAATTAGAACTTAAATTTTATTCTATTATTAATTCTCAAGCCCACTCCGTTGGGATTCGACCCCAACCCTTGGTTGGGTTACTTTACTATTGTACGATCGTAGACACTTTCATTGGAAGTTGTGTCTTGATTACACAAAATCAAAATGGCGCCGCTGCCGGGGAATGGTGTTACGTGAATTTTTTTTGGTTAAGACGTATTTTACTTTTGATAGTCGTAGTTTACTAACTTTATTTTTAGTTTTGTTTGCTTTGAAGTTGTTGATGTAGGCAGATACCCTGAGCATGCATAAGGGAAATGGTATCAACTCGGTTGATACGACTCAAGAAGTCAAGAGGGACTTCAAGTTAACCGCACTGGTAACTCAACTGAGTGAGTTAGCCACCAAAATATCAGAGGTGGAAAACCAGTGCAAGAGCCAAGGGAGGTACATACCCCCTCATGAGCGAAAACAGTCTAGAGACAGGGAGAACAATCGTGTCGAGGATGCACTCCAAATCATTCTCCAAAAGATCACCGAACAAGATCGAATGCTAGAAGAGATAAAGGAAAATATTCAAGTGTTGAATCAAATGACTGGATGCCATTCTAGATCGATCCAGCTGATCAGGACATTCATGAGTGATGCAGTGCCTCCTCGTCACTCAAATGAACTATTGAGGTTACCTAGTAACACTAGGACCAACCCTACCAATGGAGAGTGAATAAGGACTTGCGTTATGCCACGACGTTAACTAACGCGCTTCTTGGGAGGCAACTTAAGGTTTTAGATGCTTTTGTTTGCTTTTATAAATAATGGTGTGTTAGTGGTGCAAGTTTAAATGCTGAAAGTGTTTGGAAAATGCATATTAGCGAGTAAAACGATCAGTTGGCAAATCGCCGAAATGGTCGGCATGCTCGACTCGATCCGTCATTTGGCTCAACTCAAATTTAATTTAGAGCCTGTCAAACTCGGTGAGCTCAAGAAGCAGTTCAGCGCATCGCCAACCTGTTCGGTGACCTTGATTCAGACCGTCGTCTTGACCCCCAAGAAACTGATGATCCTATCGAAACTGGCGGGGTAAGTGATCACTCGGCGTATCGCCGAGTGGATCGGCGAGTGCGACTAACGTCGCTGAATGGGCGTGAACTGGACAGTTTATATTGGTAAAAGATCACAGAATTTGAACTTCTTCACTTCCTTCGTTTTTAAACTTCACAAAATCACACCAAGGTAGTATTTTCAATATTTTTATATTTCATTAGTATTCTAGTTGTTGATTTGTGCTTGAAACTAGGATTTATTTGCCGCCTAGCTTTTCAATCGCGTGTTAATCGGCATTTAAGGTTGGTTTCCGAATCCCAAGTTTACATTTGAAAATTTTGTACTCATTTGCAATATCTGTATCATATTGTTGTGTGCTGAGCATGCTGTGATTTTGTTATCGGGGGTTGCGGGGTTAAATTCAAGAAGGTGGATTGAAAATGGGCATGTTGAGCCGTTTTGCAAGATGGTCGAGCTCACCGAACCACTCAGCGATTCGCCTATAGACTCCATCGCCGAAAGGGCCTTCTCATTGCCGAGTTGCTATAATTTTTAAGCCAATTCCTTCGGCGAGCCCGACTTAGCTCGCCAAATAGGTTCGGCGACTCACTGAATGGATCGGTGAGCCTTTCTGTAATAGATTTTCTGTGTTTATGTTTGAATTTTCTCCTCATTTATCTCGATCTCTTGCAGATATGGTACGCACAAATCTAACCACGCAACCTCAAAATAAAGCACATGGCATAACCATAAACGAGGGGGGGGGTTCAAATCCTCCAAAGATGAGAGGAGAAGAACTCCCACCGGGAGATAAATTGAGTAGCTATTGAAACCCAAATTAATTTTTCAGAACCAGAAGATGAGCAGCCTCTGATAAATCTAAGGGATGAACTCCGGGCTAGATCTCAGTCCACATCCACCATTATTCCCTCAGCTGCCACTCCTCCGGAAACAGACTCTGTGCCAGTGCAGACACCTCCAGTGGCCCCTGCACTCCCTATCGTTCCTCCTCCTAGACTACTGAACATACTGAAAGGTGAGGGGGGTATAGACCATCCTAGAAGAGAAGATATTATCTACGGAGGGCCAGGAAGGCAAGCATCCCGATGTGATTGACACCCTCCGTTACCATGAGTTTGAGCAGTTCACAAGGCCTCGAGGTTCTTACATTCCTTCTTGGGTTAGGGAATTTTACGCAACTTATGGGGAGTTGGTGCCCAAGAACAAGAAGAAGGCAAGGAAGTTTAGACCGGTAAAGTTGGTCATGGTCAGAGGAAAGGAAGTTGAGTGCAACATAGAGTATCTTAACATTGTATTGGGTAGACTGCTGCACTCTACACTTCCCTATGAAGGGTTACCTATTGTTCAATCCCTAGATGACCTGAAGGGTTGGCTAGCTCCTCTGATTTCTGACACCACCCCGAGGTGGATGGATGCAAGGGCACCTACTGAGAAGAGGGACTTGAACATTGTTGCCAAGTGCTGGTTTGGTTTCATCAGCAACACCATCATGCCATCCCAGAATGAGTCCATTTTACGCCATCCTAAGGCAGCTTGCCTTGGTTCTATCATGTCCAGGAGGCGCATCGATCTGGGGCTCCTGATTTCACAAGAGATGGTCATGGGGCCAAGCAGAAGCTGATTTCTCTGCCATTCCTAGTCTTGATCACGGAGTTGTGCCAATATGCTGGAGTACCTCAGGACACTACGAGGGATATTGAGGTCACCCCGTCTTTCTGCACTGACATTCGGCTTATCGAGGCCGAGTTCACATGAGAGGAGGTTGATAGGAGGAAAACAGCTCTGGTAGATATTTCCCCGAAAGTTGATGTTGACTCGTTAACAGCAGAAGCACCTTCGCCTACTCCGGCCTCTGAGCCTTCAGTTGACCTATTCAGTGGATATGAGAGCGACTCGGTTGGACAGATCCATACCACGGATG
>JAJOOH010010608.1:0-13090 GCA_029582605.1 Solanum gracilifrons | reverse complement strand
GAGTTGGGGTCGATCCCACATGGAGTGATACGGAATGGAATGCAATTACAAAGTAAAAGGCGTGTTCTAGTCATTTGTGGAAGTAAACATTATCGAAATAAGATAGAGTAAATTGAAGGGGCACATAACTAGTGTCAAATGGGGGCATTAGTGTGACTATTTACAACTACGAAAACAAGGGAGTAGGCTAGGCTTTAGATGTAATAGCCATCTCTCGATCAATTACCATGATTCAGGCGAGTTCTCTCGAACACCGACAAGCATAACAATATGAACAACCCAAAACATCAATTACTCTACTCTCTCGAGCTAGATTGGTAAGATCGAATTCAGATTCACTTTCTCAAGTTGAATCACCAATAACCCAATCAGTATAATCAATAATTGATAGTCTTAATTATGAAACCCCTTTCTCAAGCAAGCCTAGAATACTAAGTTAGAACTTAATTTGAACCTACAATTCACGAATTAAAACACAACTACCAATCAAAGTCACTTCAAATCAACATTTAAATAAGTAAATACTAACATTCGTAAGCTAATTAGAACATTTAATCACATGATCACACCCCCAAGAATGGGGGTTTTTGCCACATATCATAAAAAGAAAGAAAATATTACCAACCATATTCTCCATCAGTTGGGTAACAAAATTCAAGTCTTCACAATGCTTGAAATCAAGTTAAAATCAAAACCCAATTCAAAATTCCACTAAAAAACTACTAAGAATAGTATTTGGATCAAAAGCCCATAGTTAGAATGTGTAGGAACTTTCGGAAGTGGAAGCTCTATAAAAAAACTCTCTCTTCATCTTTTAAAAATTGCACTTATACTCTTCCAGATTTTTAGCTTCAGGGCAAATCGGTGGAGTAAGTCGTGCGTCGCCGAACAGGTTGGCGACACGCTGAGTGAGCTTTTCCATCACTGTCTTGGCCTGCATCTTTATTACTTCCTCATTGGAACTTTAGGCGATTAGAATTGCCATTGCCAATCCATTTAGCGGTGCGCCGAGGTGCACTTTTCATCGCCGATTTGGCTTTTTCAACGGCCGGCCTTCTGAAACTTTTGGCGAGCTGAAGAATCACTTCGGTGGTTCACCGAGTGTTCTTGGCGATCCTCAGCCTTTCTTTTCTTCAGCTTTTTCAGCTTTTTCGCTCCTCTTTGTCTGGTAATGTCCTTGCCTTGCTCTTTTGCCTTCATTGCTGGAAATTATCATTTTAACATCAGTTTAGAGCATAAAGTAGGCATTGAGGAAAATAAAACTATGAGAATTAAGCCCCAAATGTGTCGAAATCCCCGACTCATCATTCTTTCAATTCCTTAAGTTATGTCGGAGCCATACGTAGGGAGGAATAAAGGTAGGTTACATATCTAAGAGAAGTTCAATACCAAAGTCTATTTCCTTTTCGAGAAGAACACATGGTAAATCATCGAGAAACACTTCTGAAAACTCATTTACAATAGGGATCGACTAAAGAGTAGAGATTTCAGAATCTATATCCCTTACCCAAACGAGATGATACATTTAACCCTTAGAAATCATTCTTCTAGCTTTAAAACAAGAAAGAAACTAACCCTTAGGCATAGAATTTCCCATTTTCCACTATAGGACGAGCTCATTTGGAAATCAAAACTTGACCACTCGCATTCTATAATCAATAGAAGCATAACAAGAATGGAGCCGATCCATACTAAGAATAACATTGAAACAAACATATCAAGCTCTACAAGATCAACATGACTGACTCTTTAGGATAAAGAGACGGGAAAATTTCTATAGACTATCTTAGCCACCATAGATTCACCAATAGGTGTAGAGACAAAAAAAGGTCTAGAAATACATCCAGAGAAACCTCTAAACTCACAGACACATATGGCATCACAAAAGACAAGGTAGCATCGGGATCAAGCAAAGAAGAAACATCCAGATGAAAGACTTTCAACATGCAGGTAACAATATTGGGAAAACCCTCTTGATCATGTTGAGTTTGAAATGCATAGAATCAGGTTTTCTTTAGAGCACTAGAACCCAAACCATTAGGCAGAGCTTTCCTACCATATTTTCTCTTGTCTATTCTAGATGGACAATCTCTCAACCGGTGACCACTTTTGCCACAACCAAAACAATTATCAATGCCCATCAAGCATTTTCCCACATAACTCTTGCCATACTTTTGGCATGCGAGAACCGAAGATCCATTTCCACCACTATTTCCTCATTGAGGTTTAGGGTTAGACACCCTATCTTTGTTGAACTTAAGAGCAAGAACATTGGAGGAACCTTGACCTTAAAACCTTTTTTGGAATGGAGAACGGCCATGTCTACCGGACCATGAGTGTGAAAAGTCACCATCACCGGTCTTTGCCGTCTTTTCCTCCCTATACCTTTCCTTAAGCTTCTCCTCTTCAATTTGTTGAGTATGATCATAAGATGAGAAATTTCCATTTTCTTGATAAGCATGGTGGTACGACATTCCTTAACCACCATTTCGGACACTCCCAAAACAAACTCGCTTATATTTGCTCTAGGATCGGCAAATATAGTAGGAGAATATCTAGAAAATTGTGTGAACTTCAAGGCATACTCCTTAACACTCATATTTCCTTGACGAAGTTTGATGAATTCAAGTACCTAGTCCTCCCTCATTTCAAAGGGAAATAACCTATCAAGAAAACAAATCTTAAATTTTTCCCAATCAAGAGGACCAGCATCACCACTCTCTCTTCCATCCAAAGGTTATACCAAACTTGAGAAATAACCTTGCGTTGATAAGCAGCCAATTCCGCCTTTTCCATTGGCGTCACTCCCATTATCATCAAAACCTTATATACCTCATTAATGAACTCTTGAGGATCTTCCTCAACCTTGAAACCATGAAACTGTGGGGGGATTGATTCTAGTAAAGTCCCTCACTATAGTTGTCATTGTAGCCACATTTGGTTCACAGGGACCACAACCTCCCTATTGTCTTGAGTCGTCATGGCTTGAGGCAACACTTGAAAAACATCTTGAAACCCCGCATTAGTCATGAGTTCGACCAAAGGGTCGGTTGGAACTTGAGGAGCTTGATGGGCTTATCAATCCATATTCTCATTCATATTCCTCCTAAAATATGCTCTTTGAGGGGACATATACTAAAAATCATCATATAAGGATTAAGAGAGAGACATATAGAGTAACACTCTATCGCAGGACTTTAGAATGATGAAAGAAGTGGAATTTCCTAAACATCTTATAACCTCTTATTCATAAATATCGCACACTTTACACTCATGAACAAGACTCTACTCAACGTGGCTTATGAGATATCCTAGGACCTTTCTAAACCTTGTCTTTTTAATACCAAGTTTGTCACGACCCAAAGTATTCCCTAAGGGTAACATGGCGTGTAAGACCCCAAGTATCCCTACATAAGCCACTTAGTAAACATCACACATGATAATAGAAGTAAAGAGTTCAAAATCATGGTTTCATATCATAAGGGAGTTTGACAAAGTGGAAGTCTAATCATAAGTCTCAGTAAGCCATCTATTATTTCATAAGGAAAGGGATTGGAACGTAACCTATAAAACACATACAAATCTGAAAACTAAAGAAAGAGATGAAAAGTATTTTGTTCCTCGATACATAAGGACTCACCAATCTTTAATGCTAAAGAAATCAACTATCCACGTTTAGTCATTTTCACTTTATCTTAGTATCTTTAACATGTTCAGATTATATCATTGTTTAGCTTGCCTTGTTCAGTTATGTATATATTGTTCAGCTTTATCCTATCCTGCATGCTAAGTATCTTTCAAGTACTGACGCATACTCTGTGTTACATCTTCTCGTAATGTAGGTTCATGTCCTCATCATTCAGATCATGCATAGATCGGTTCCCGATCTCTAGTTCAGCAGTACCACTGGTGAGTCCTCATTATTCGAGGATGATAGACATGTTTTCGTTCATTTTCAGTCTTTTTAGTTTCAATTTTGCTAGAGTTAGCTGGGGGATGTCCCAACATCTCTAGTCAGCTAGAGGCTTATTTCAGACATAATTAGATTTAGTTTTAGCTTGGAGTTTGATCTTTTAGTTGCCATTAAAACTCACAGTTTATATATTCAAATAGTATTGGGTATTACCCATTTGAGTTTATATCGTGCTTTAAGCTTCCGCACAGTATTTCTCATTTTAGTAAATCTTTAAGTATGCTTATGATATGCAAACTCTGGGTTAGGTTGGGGCCACTCGTGATCCTAGGTCCTGTGTTTCTGCCCTGGGGTAGCTTCGGGGTGTGACAAAGTGTGGAAGGAAGCATGAGGGCAAGTGTCTAGCGGGTTAAAATGCTTGATTTGGGTGTGGCAAATTGGACCACAAGCTAAGAGATTTTCCTTTCGTTGCTAAGAATGAAAGAGCTAATCGCAGAACGGCTCAACCTAATCCTCCATCCGTTCCAAGTGGTTCAGGTTCAAATTCTCCTAAGCAAAACCGGTTCTATGCACTTCACACTCACCATGAGCAAGAGGGTTCTCCCGATGTAGTTATCGGTATATTGAAAGTCTTCCAACTTGATGTTTATGCTTTACTCGATCCCGTTGCTACCTTCTCTTTTGTGACGCCATATGTTGCTATGAGGTTTGATATTCTTCCGGATGTGTTGTTAGATCCTTTTTCTGTCTCTACTCCTGTTGGAGATTTTGTTCTGGCTAAGAGGGGGTATAGAAAGTGTCTCGTTTCCTTGTACCATAGAGTTACTCTTGTTGATTTGGTAGAGCTTGATATGCTAGATTTTGATGTATTTCTTGATATGGATTGATTAAACTCATGTTATGCTTCTATTGATTATAGAACTCATGTAGTAATTTCAGTTTCCAAATGAGCTCGTCTTAGAGCGAAAATGGGGAAATTCTATGCCTAAGGGTCAATTTGTCTCCTGTCTTAAAGCTAGAACGATGATTGCTAAGGGTTGCATATACCATCTAGTTAGGGTGAGGGATATAGATTTCGAACCCCTACTCTTGAGTCGGTCCGCATTGTTACTGAGTTTCCAGATGTGTTCCCCGATGATCTACTAGGTATTTCTCCCGAAAGGGAAATAGACTTTGGTAATGACCTTCTCCCAGATACACAACCTATTTCTATTCCTCCTTATTGAATGACTCTGATGGAACTTAAGGAATTGAAAGAACAATTGTAAGATTTGTTGGATAAGGGTTTCATCCAACCGAGTATCTCTCCATGGGGTGCTCTAGTGTTGTTTGTTAGAAAGAAAGATGGTTCTCTCTGAATGTGTATAGACTATCAGAAATTTAATAAGGTTACCGTTAAGAATAAGTATCCTCTCCCAAGAATAGATGATTTGTTTGACCAACTTCAAGGAGCGTGTTACTTCTCCAAGATTGACCTGCAGTTGGGTTATCACCAATTGAGGGTGAAGGAAGATGATATTTCGAAAATGTCTTTAAGAACAT
This sequence comes from Solanum gracilifrons, assembly GCA_029582605.1. Lineage (NCBI taxonomy): Eukaryota > Viridiplantae > Streptophyta > Magnoliopsida > Solanales > Solanaceae > Solanum > Solanum gracilifrons. Next base: position 7,635 of record JAJOOH010010608.1, on the reverse strand, counting down.
GATACAGACATTTTGAGTTTTTGGTTGTCTTTTGGGTTGACTAATGCTCCAGCCGCTTTTATGGATTTGATGAATAGGGTGTTTAGACAATACTTTGACATGTTTGTAATTGTGTTCATTGATGATATATTGATTTATTCAATGAGTGAGGATCATCACATTAGCCATTTGAGGATTGTGTTAAAAATTCTCAAAGACCAACAACTCTTTGCAAAGTTTATCAAATGTGAGTTTTGGCTAAGGTTAGTAGCTTTTCTTGGTCACATTATTTCAAGTAAGGGTATTGAGGTAGATCCTCAGAAGACGGATGCGGTCAAGAGTTGGCCTAGACCTTTATACCCTTCAAATATTAGGAGTTTCTTTGGTTTGTCTGGTTATTATAGAATGCTTGTTGAGGGGTTTTCTTCTATTGCTTCTCCATTGACAGAATTGATCTAAAAGAAGGCTAAGATCATATGGTCCAAATCATGTTAAAAGAGTTTTCAGGAATTGAAGGATAGACTTACTTCCACTCCTGTGTTTATTTTACCAAAAGAGACTGATGATTTTGTTGTTTATTGTGATGCCTCGAGAATTGGGCTAGGATGTGTACTTATGCAAAATGGGAAAGTTATTGTCCATGCTTCAAGGCAACTTAAGATTCATGGAAAGAATTATCCTACCCATGACCTTGAGCTAGCGGCGGTTCTTTTTTACTTAAAGATTTTGAGGCACTATTTGTATGGTGTTTATGTAGATGGTTTTACCGACCACAAGAGTTTGCAATATGTGTTTAATTAGAAGGATCTAAATCTTCGCCAAAGAAAGTTGTTTGAGTTATTGAAGAATTATGATATGAGTGTTCTCTATCACCGCAGTAAGGCTAATGTGGTGGTGGATGCTCTTAGTCGGTTGTCTATGGGTAGTGTTGCTCATATAGAAGGTGATAAAAATGAGTTGGGTCGAGATGTTCATAGATTGGACCGATTGGATGTTCAGTTAGTAGACTCTACCAATGGTGGTGTTATGGTTCACAATGGTTCAGAATCATCTTTTGTGGCGGATGTGAAAGCAAAATAACGTCTTGATTCGACTTTGGTTGAATTAAAGGAAGCGGTGCTTAAAAAGTCCGTAGAGGCTTTCTCCTAAGGGGGAAATGGTGTACTTAGATAATAACTTTGTTTGTGTGTTCCTAACGTTGATTAATTGAGGGAACAAATTTTGTCAGAAGCCCATAGTTCTCGATAGTCCATTCACCTAGGAGCCACCAAGATGTACCATGATTTGTGGGAGATCTATTGGTGGAATGGGATAAAGAAGGATATTGCAGAGTTTATGGCTAAATGTTCTAATTATCAACAAGTGAAAGTTAATCATTAGAAATGGGGAGGTTTGTCCCAATAAATTAGCATTCCTACTTGGAAGTGGGAAGACTTGAATATAGACTTTGTTGTTTGTTTGCCTCGCACCCACGACAACATGACTCGATTTGGGTTATTCTAGATCGAATGATGAAATCAGCTCATTTCATTCCCATCAAGGTTTCCTTTTTAGCGGAGGACTATGCTACTTGAGGGAAATGGTAAAATTACAGGGAATGCCTTTATCAATTATCTCAAATCGTGGTACTCAATTCACTTAGAAGTTTCGGAGATCTTTCCAAAAGGGTCCTGGTACTCGTGTTAATCTTAGTACGACCTTTCATCCGCAAATCGATGGTCAAGTGGAGCGTACTATCCAGACTTTGGAAGATATGTTAAGAGCTTGTGGGATTAATTTCAAGGGTAATTGGAATGATCACTTTCCTTTGATTGAGTTTTTCTATAACAATAGTTATCAGTCAAGTATTGGTATAGCTCTATTTGAGGCCTTGTATGGTAGGAGGTGTAGATCTCGTATAAGTTGGTTTGAATTGGGTGAGGTTGCCCTAATAGGTCTCGAGGTGGTACATGATGCTATGGAGAAAGTTTGACTTATTAGAGAGAGGTTGAAAACGGCTCAAAGTCGACAAAAGTCGTATGCTGATGTTAGAAGAAAAGATCTTAAGTTTGATGTTTATGATTGAGTTTACTTGAAAATTTCACCCATGAAGGGTGTAATGAGGTTTGATAAGAAAAGAAAGCTTAGTCCCCGTTATGTAGTCCCATATTAGAATTTGAGGCGTATTGGTAAGGTTTCTTATGAACTTGAATTGCCTAATGAATTGGCGTCAGTGCATCCGGTTTTCCATGTCTCAATGTTGAACAAATATGTTGGTGATCCGACATCTATAGTTCCCTTGAAAGGTTTGGAAGTTAAGGAGAGTTTCATACGAAAAAGTTCGGATTGAGATTTTAGACCGGCAAGTTAAGAAGTTGAGAAATAAAGAAGTTGCTTTCGTAAAGGTGTTGTGGAGGAATCAGTCAGTTGAGGGTGCTGCTTGGGAGGCCGAGGTCGATATGATGTCCCGATATCTTAATCTCTTTCCTTCTACTCCTACTCTAGCTTTAGGTATTGAGTTCCTTATGATTTACTCTTTTGGGGTCACGTGTCTTAGATATTCCCATGACTTCCTCATTTATGCATATTCATGAAAAAGCTTAAGTTTTGAGAAAATGAGTCAACTTGATTTATTTCTACATGTTTATGTGCATTTGAGTATGAGTTGTATATAAACTTAATGATAGGATATTTTGAACATGCTTTAGCTTGGAGTTGATGTTTCCTTCTCGGGTATGTGCATATTATGTGATTGTATGCATGATGAGCTTCTAGTATTAAGTTCTTTTCTTTCGTGTTATGTCTAGAATCCCATTAGAGGACGAATGTTCCCAAGGAGAGATAATGTAACACCCGAGAATCAAGAAACCTAGAAAAGGGAGGCAAGTGGGAGGTCACCTGCCCTCCACTGAGTCATGGAACCCTTCATGGAGCCTCTTACAGGCCGTGAAGGGCACCACGATTCGTAGTGGGGACTGTGGTGAAGTGGACAGTGTCCTCCCCAAGGCAGCCTCCTCTCACAAACACCCAGATGGCTCGTGAGGAGCCAAACGGGTCGTGGTGGTGGTCGTGAAGGGGAGCTAGAATCCCCCAAGCTACTGGCTCAAGGTCACGACTGCCCAGACGGCTCGTGGACCCTGAGATAGCTTGTGTGAGCCTCCATCTAGAGATTTGCGTCAGCTGTAAGTCAGGGGCAGTTGAGTCTTTTCCTAATTATTTTATTTTGATACTATGTCATTTTACCCACGCCTAGAACCCCTATATAAGTGATTTTAACCCCAAACTCAACCCATTCAAATCATTCTCTTAAATTTCTAAAACAAGATCAAGTTCTTCCTCTCCAAAATATTTCTCTCTCTAGAAAACTTGAAGAAGAAGGGTTCTATCTAGGATTTCAAGGCAAGTCCCCAATTTAACCATTGAAGGAAAGCGTTTAGTATTGAGGTATGATAGTTTTCATCCAAGGATTCCTTCCATTCATGGAGTTCCCAAATTCTCCTATTTTCAAAGATTAGAAATCCCCAATTGAGTTAGGGTTTTCCTTCTATGTTATATGTTCTCTTGTTTATTGATTTAAATGATTAAATTATGATCTTTTATGCATGAATTGAGTTAATATAATATTTTTATGATGACCCTTCATGAATCCATGTAATTCCCATGTTTTTCCAAGTTATGTTCATATAATGTGGGTTTGGGATTATGAAAGAAGAGTTTACGAAATCAAGCATGAATTGATAGAATTACATGATTTTAGGATGAATTCCTATAAGCCCATAACTAACCTATGTTTTGTAGATATTGATGTGTGGAAGTGGGTGGAGCCATGAAAGGTGAATTATGGAATTATGCATGTTCTTATGAAATTTATGTAAATGTTTTAAGGATATTTTGTAACTGAAATATCAATGATGTTGTTGTTATTGTTGAAAGGATTTCTCATATACACATGAAAGCATGATTGTGAAAGGTTTTCTCACATAATAAGGGTTCCTAAGGTTTAAAGACTTTTCTCACCTAAAGTAAACCAATGATTAAAGATATATGCTAATGTTGATGCAAGAGGCGATTACCCTAGCTATCTATTGAATGACAAGAGGCGATAGACAAGAAGTGATTACCCATGTTCCTTTAAGAGCTAAGATTAATAAGCTTAAGAACTATTCAATGGAAGTTAAGCTTAATATTGAGTGGACAAGTGACGATTACCCAAGTCCCATAAGCTATGTGCTAACATAGGATTGCCTATATAGACATTACATAGTGGATCCACAATAGCTAGAAGTTCATGGTCCTTACCTTGGAAAGTAGGACAACCTCTTTGCAGTGTGGGAGACACTGGATTTCATGTTGGTAGCTCGCATGGTCTTATATGTCTATGAAGGCTTCTTCCCACAAACAAGCAAAGTCATGATGAACCAAGGTTACCTCAAGGGGTATCGTAAGTATGTTTTAAGATGATGCTCACTTGCATTGATCAGATTTTATGACTTATGATTTCTAACTCTCAAGATGCATGTTTTATCTTGATTAATTATTAAACATGAAAATGTCTCGTTTTAGCATGTTTTTAATGTTTATATACATGGCTATCATACTTGGTACATATTTTGTACTAATGCATATTCTTGCCTACATTTCCCCAAATGTAGGGTCCGACAGTTAGGGTTTTCAGTTTCGTGGCTAAAGGTTGATTTGAGAGATTCCGAGCATTGGTGAGTCCTCATGCTTCGAGGATGGATTTTCATTGTTTTCAGTTTTCCTTCTTACTTTCAGTTTTGGACATGATGTATGGGCTAGGTCAAATTTCATTCTTATGTACTTGATGGCTAATGAGACAAGTGTTTAGACTTCTGCTTTACTTTTATAAAACTTTTGTACTTGAAACGGTGTTCTTTATCTATTTTGTTATATTTCTTATGTTATGAATGCTAAGTGGCTTGTATGGGGCCTCTCGGGGTCCTATACAGAATGTACGCCCAGAGGGTACCTTGGGTTGTGACAAAGTGAAGAGAACTAGTTTTGCTTTAGAGCATATGAACCCGAACCCCTAGGCAGATCTTGCCTACCATCATTTCCCTTGTCAATTCTAGATGGACAATCTCTCAAGAGGTTACCACTTCTGTGACAACCAAAACAATTATCCGTACCCATCAATTATTTTCTCGGAAAACTCTTACCACACTCTTGGCATGTGAGAATCGAAGATCCATTTCCATCACCATTTCCCCCTTGAGGTTTAGGTTTAGACATCCTATTTTTTTGAACTTACAAGTCGGAGCATTGGATATACCTTGGCCGGAAAACCTTTTTCAAAACATAGAACAACCATGCCCATCAGACCTTGAACATGAAAAGTCACCATCGTCGTTCTTTACCCTCTTTGCCTCCCTAGACCTTTCCTTAAGCTTCTCCTTTACAGTTTGTTAAGCATGAATCATTAGACGAGAAATGTCGATTTCCTTGATGAGCATGGTGTTACGACATTCCTTAACCACCATTTCGGACACTCCGAAAATAAACATGCTCATCTTTGCTCTAGGATTGGCAACCATCGTAGGAGCATATTTAGAAAGTTGTGTGAACTTCAAGGCATACCCCTTCACACTCATATTTCCTTGATGAAGGTTGATGAATTCAAGTACCTTTCCCTCCCTCATCTTAAGGGAAAATAAACTATCAAGGAAAGAAACTTTAAAATTTTCCCAATCAAGAGGACCTGCATCAATTGTTCTCTCTTTCTTCCATTGGTTGAACAAAACTTGAGCAACACCCTTAAGTTGATAAGCGACAATTCCACCTTTTCCACCAGTGTCACTCCCATGATCATCAAAACCTTATACACTTCATCAATGAACTGTTGAGGATCTTCCTAAACCTTGGAACCATGAAACTCTGAGGGATTCATTCTAGTAAAGTCTCTTACTTTAGTTATCGACGTACCCATATTTAGGTTCACGGGGACCACATCCTCTCGATTGGCTTGAGCCGTCATAGTTTGAGCCAACACTTGAAAAGCAGCTCAAAACTCCGCATTAGTCACTTATTCGGTCAAACGATCATCTAGAACTTATGGAGCTTCTTGAAAATCTTGAGGAGCTTCTGTACCATATTCTCATTCACATCTCTTAAGGTAGGCCATATCCTGAAAAGCATCAGATAAGGATTAGGAGAGATACATATAAAGTTAAACTCTATCGCATGAATTTAAAGTGATAAAAGAAGTGGAATTTCCTTAACATCTTATAGCTTCATATTCATAAATGTGGTGCGCTTCATACTCTTGAACAAGACTCTACTCCACGGGCTTATGATACAATTTAGGACCTTTCTACCTCTTGTGCTCTGAATACCAAGTTCGTCACGACCCAAAGTACACCATAAGCGTAACATGGCGTATAGTGCCCCAAGAGGCCTTACAAAAGCCACTAAGCATGCATCATACAAGATAATAGAAGTAAATAGTTTAAGTCATAGTTTCATATCATAAAAGAGTTTGACAAAGCAAAAGTCTAATCATAAGTCTCAATCTATTACATCATAAGGAAAGTGATTGGGATGTAACCCATACATCACATACAAAGTCGTAAAAAGTGAAATGAAAGACATGAGCAAGTAAATGTATCTCAGTCCTAGAAACATGAGGACTCACCAAAATCGTGAATCCGGAAGAATCAACTAGCCACGAGAGTGAGAAGTAGGAGCGTCAGACCCTACATTAATGAGACAATGTAGGCACAAGTATGTATTAGTACATCTAATGTATGCAATATGCATAAAATAGAATGGTAATGTGAATGGCTTAAAACATATGAGACATGATCAATATTTGAACATTTAAAAGATTTTAAAGAAGCAATGACATATAAATCATGAAATATTATCAATACATTGAAGAGACATAATAAAACTTTGAAGAAACATAGTCATGTTTTATTAGCTTTAACCGACAATAAGACCATGAAAGTTATATCATGGAATATTCTATGTCCCTCATATCGGAAGAAACAGATTCTACTTCACAAAGTAGAACCCGCACACATCATCTTTTTTCTAAAGTTGATCCACTAGCTAGGTTATTTAAGACAATCCTATGGGGGCGCCTAGTTAGGGAGTAGAGGTTGCTACTAGAGACTACCCTATTTGAGCCTCCCCCTCAAAGCCCTCTCGATGCTATGTATAAATCCTAATGGAATAGATAAAAGTAAAATATCATTATAACATAAAAAAGGCAATGATCAACACCAACCAACATTTTAAAGATCAAAACATAAAATAGCTCCTTAAAAAAAATTCAAGCATAGGTGAGAAAACCTTTCACCAATGTGAATCCATATGTGAAAAATACCTCTCACAAATAACTTTTATACTTTCATCAAAAGCACCCTTTCATTATAAACATCATTTTTCATAAGACATGTATAACCTTCTAAAATTCACAGTTCATAAGTTCATGGGTTTATCATAGGTTCATAGTTGAAAATCATGAATCATGCATGAGTCAATATAAATTAAACTGAATATTATTTTATTAACATTAAATCGTGCATGGGAAGAATTAATCAACAATAATAAATCACAATTGAATGAGACCCATAAGAACTAAGAAGAACCCTAATTTTGATCAATTGAAAATTGAATTGAGAAATGGAAAACCTTGGGGGGGGGGGGGGGGGG
>JAJOOH010010606.1:0-11417 GCA_029582605.1 Solanum gracilifrons | reverse complement strand
AAGTTTGAATTTAAATTTTCAAACTTTTATAGTTTTATAGTTTTAAAGTTTGAATTTAAAATTTCAAAGTTTTAAATTGTGAAATTTAAACTTTTATACTTTTAAAGTTGAAAGTTTGTATTTAAAACTTTAAAAATATAATTTTTTTTCCTTCTAATAAAATTATAAGAGTTTTAATATTATTTGTGTAATGTTCCTAATTTTTTAATTTTAATAATTTTTTTTTTAATTATAAGTAACAGTTGGGACCCGGTTTCCGGTCCGGTCCGTTACCGGTCCGGGACGGGTACACGGATTTTTTCCCGGAATTACCGGTTCCGGTCCGTCCCGGTTTTGTCCCGTGGTGCCCGGTTCCATTCCGGTTCCGGTCCGTCCTGGTCCGGTAGTCCCGGTTCCGGTCCCGTTGCCAGCCTTAGCGACACTTATGTCTCACTCTTTTGCATTTTGAGGTGTTTTGTTCTGAAAATTTGCGTGTCATTTTATTTGTTGTCAACCAATATTGAGTCGTTTATTCCAGTTAATGTATTATTTGCTCGACATCGGTCTTCCCTGTTCCTCTTTCTAAAATAAAAAATAAATAAATAAATATATATATATATATAAATGAATAAATAATAATAATAATATAAAAATAAAATAAAAATAAATTAGACAATATCTTACCAATTTTTGCTCATCTGTCGTTATGGTCTTAACCTTGAAGCATGCTTAATATTTGAATTTAAGAATGGTGCTTGGGTTGTTTTGTTTTCCCTCTCCTTGATCACTTTGGAGTTTGTTTTCTTGCTGCTTAGAGGTAATATGTTCACCCTTCTTTGGTTTAATAATTGAGGTTCAAATAGTCCACTGCTTGCAAGTTTGAGTCGGTGCAGAGCTTGATTTTTCTTGTCTTATCCTCATGTTTTAGTTTTGTTAAAATTTAATTTTTATTTTTATTTTTTTAAAGATTATTTTAAGCAGGAGTTTATTTGATCTTGACTATTGCATGCATATTATGTTTATTTTTTTAATGCAAGGTTAATTTTAATGATTTAGCAACCGTTGAAGGTTTAATGCTTAATATGTCTAGATTTTTTTATATTTTTTTTAGCATGTTGTCATGCTAGTCAAATTAGCACAATCTCATTTATTTTATTTAGCTTACAATAATTTCTACTAAGAGAATATGTTGTCCCCCTGTGATTAGTCAAAGGGGTTTCTTTTTTTAGTCAAATATTGTGGCTTCTTTTTTTTCTTTAAATAATAGTGCATAAAGTATGGGTTGACAGTGATTCTTGATTTTCTTTCAGTAATAGTGCATACAACATAGTTTATGGATGTCTTATTTATTTATCGTACGATATTTTTCTAACTCTTTATACTCTGTGTTTGCATGTGAAATCCGCCTGAGTTCATTGTGAACTTCCATCATTCCCTTTGCATTTCGAAAGAACCGTAAAGGCTTAATTTCCCCTCTTTTGAGTCAACCAACCATAAAAATCGACGAACAGGTTTCAGAGTTAAAAGAATATGCAGCAGATCGAGAAGTTAAAAAGATTGGGCCAAAGGCCCACTCTGAATTCCAAAGAGATATATTTTGTTATTTTTGGGCCTAAGCCCCTCTCATCTCGCTTATTATTATTATTTTTGTTAGAAGTTTAGGACAGGTACAAAAAAGAAAAATGGGCAAAAAATTGGGCTAAAGGCCCAAATCAAAATGTAGGCCCAAATACTGGCCCAGGCGGACAGATCTAGACTTGGGTCCAAACTTCCTTTCCTTATCTATTCAATTACTACTATATGTTTTGTTTGTTAAAGTTAATCTTAAGATTCTAAAAATTCAATTCCCCAAAAGAAAGCCGTTTTTGAGTTGAAATTAAAACAAACTCATTTTTTAATTGACCTTTGGAATATTTATTATATTTCACTTAAGTAAATGCTTTTATAATACTTCCCTTTCCCTTAAAAAATAATTTTAAGTTTCAAACTGTTTATTTTCGTAACTTAGTCATGTATGCTCAAGTTAATCTATTTTTAGCCAAATAATTAATCGTCGGATAACCGCATTAACGTGTGTTCTAGGTGCTTTAAAACCTTTCCTACAACACTAATATGAACCCCCGAACCCCCTTATATTTTCAATTGATTCCCTGTTTTAATCTATTGAAAAAATAGTTTTTTCTTGATTTTTCTTCAAAAAATTAAGTGGCGACTCTTAAACCAGTCCAAAATATATTTTTAAATGAAACAGAATGGCGACTCTGCTGGGGATTTGAAAGGTTCTAACCTTAAGATTAATTATTTGGCTATGTGTTTAACTGTTTACTTGTTTAAATTATCGTATCTTATATTAATTGTGGCATTCATGGGACCCGATTCCGCCAAATGGCAAATAGATTGCATTAGGAAAAAGGCGGTTACGTGGCTTACCACGGCTGTCCTTCTGAAAAAACACAAGTCGAATTTTTTGAAGTGATAAACGAATAGTTGGCTTGTGGTCATCCAATGTCGTTTATTAGACTTCACCTCGTTGTTTGTCCGACTAGGGTAACCGTCATTTTTAAGCCAATTCTAGTCAACCTAGTTTGCTTGGAGGGACCAGTAATTGGTCATTTATAGTGAAGAGAGCCATTCCAATGGGTATGCACCGATTGTTGATGACGTCTCTCAGGGTTGTGATTTCTACACGGTGGAGCTGGTAAATGCCACCGGTGATGACTTGGCTCTACAGCCTTCTATGCCTACCGTGTACAAGCTGATTGCTACCGTCATGCTCCAGAATGGTTTCGAACCAGGTTTCGGATTGGGAAAGCACTTTCAAGGAATCGTCGAGCCTATCCAAATTCCCTCTAAAAGAACAAAGTTTGGTTTGGGGTATGTCCCTACGGATGCCGATGAAGCAGAGATGAAAAACAAGAGTATTGATCAATCATTGGCCAAGCCAATTCCTTATTTGTACCAGTCATTTCCAGTACGAGAAAATGTCAACGATGGTGGTCTCGAGGAAGGAATATGGGGCCTTTTTGAGGAGATTGATGCGGTCATCGATGAAGAGGCTGGGACATGAGGCATACGTGATGCAGAACCTGAAGAGCGATTGCAGAAAGTTGGCGCTTGTCTTTCAATTAAAATGAAAAGCCTCTTTTATCAAAATTTGTTTGTTTACTTATCTGTGTATATTTTGCTTTCCTAACTTTGTTTGTTTATGATTTCAGTAATATTAATTTAAAACCTGCCAATGTCATGTCATGTCATGAACCGAGTGAACGAAATGAGGTAGGTGATGATGAGTGTGAGGAATATAAAGAAGAAAATGAGGTACCCGAACATGTTGCTGAAGAGTTTCGACAATTCGAGAATCAACACAAGCCGAATTTGGAAGAAACCGAAACTGTGAATCTCAGGGATGAGGAATGTGTTAAGGAAGTAAGAATCAGCGTCCATCTGACTGAAGCTCAAAGAAGAGACCTGGTTCGTTTGCTTAGGGAATATATTGATGTATTAGCCTGGTCTTATAAAGACATGCCAGGACTGAGTACAAATATGTTGTCCCACAAGTTGCCAATCAATCCATACTTCAGTCTAGTAAAACAAAAGACTCGAAAGTTCAAGCCTGAGTTGAGTTTGAAGATCAAAGAAGAGATTACATAGCAGATCGAGTCCCAAGTAGTGGAAGTGACGCAGTATCCAACTTGATTGGCTAATGTTGTTCCGGTTGCCAAGAAAGACGGAAAAATCAGAATTTGTGTTGACTACAGAGATCTCAACAAAGCTAGCCCGAAAGATAATTTTCCATTGCCAAACATTCACATCCTCATTGATAACTGCGCTAAGCATGAGATGCAGTCATTTGTGGATTGTTATGCGGGTTACCACCAGATCCTGATGGACAAAAAAGATGCAGAAAAGACAGCTTTCATCACGCCTTGGGGTGTATATCATTATCGGGTGATGCCTTTTGGTCTCAAGAATGCCGGTGCCACTTACATGAGGGCCATGACGACCATCTTTCACGATATGATTCACAAGGAGATCGAAGTGTATGTAGATGATGTCATAATCAAGTCCCGCGAGAGTTCGGATCACTTGACTCACTTGAGAAAATTCTTTGATCGTCTGCGTCGATACAATTTGAAGCTAAATCCCGCCAAATGTGCTTTTGGGGTGCCAGCTGGCAAGTTGTTGGGATTTATAGTCAGCAGGAGGGGCATTGAGCTTGACCCTTCCAAGATTAAAGCGATCCAAGAATTACCTCCTCCAAAGACCAAGAAAGAGGTGATGAGTTTTCTGGGAAGGTTAAACTACATCAGCCGGTTCATAGCTCAATCCACCATGGTGTGTGAGCCTATCTTTAAGTTATTGAAAAAAGATGCCTCAACCAAGTGGACCGGAGAATGTCAAACTGCTTTTGATGCCACCAAGAACTATTTGTCCAATCCACCGGTGTTAGTCCCTCCGCGAGAAGGGATTCCATTATTGCTATATTTGTCGGTCTCGGATAACGCATTAGGATGCGTGCTTGGTCAACATGATGAAACAGGGAAGAAGGAGCGAGCCATTTATTACTTGAGCAAAAAGTTCACTCCATATGAGGCTTGTTACACTCTTTTGGAGAGAACATGTTGTGATTTGACTTGGATCGCTCAAAAATTGAGGCATTATTTGTCTTCTTACACCACATACCTTATTTCCAGGATGGATCCGTTGAAGTACATTTTCCAGAAAGCAATGCCGACCGGAAAGTTGGCTAAATGGCAAATGCTTTTGAGTGAGTTTGACATTGTGTATGTGACTCAAAAGGCGATAAAAGCACAAGCCTTGGCTGATCAACTTGCAGAGAATCCAGTTGATGAAGAGTATGAACCGCTCAAGACTTATTTTCCCGATGAGGAAGTTTCATTTGTTGGTGAAGATATTTCTGAAGCATACCCTGGTTAGAGAGTATTCTTTGATGGAGCGGCAAATCACTAAGGGAAAGGTATAGAGCGGTCTTAGTATCAGAGTCCGGTCAGCATTATCCTATGGTGGCTAAACTCCAATTTAATTGCACAAACAACATGGCTGAATACGAAGCTTGCATCATTGGCCTAAGGATGGCCATTGACATGAATGTTCACGAGTTGTTGGTTATTGGAGATTCAGATTTGCTAATTCATCAAGTTCAGGTGAATGGGCCGTAAAGAACCCAAAGATCACACCGTACGTGCAGTATATACAAAAGTTGTGCAAAAGATTTTGCAACATTGAGTTCAGACACACTCCCAGAACGCATAATGAATTGACTGATGCTCTTGCCACTATCGCCTCAATGATTAAACATCCAGATACAAGTTATATTGATCCAGTGGATATAGAGGTACAAGAGCAGCCTATCCATTATTCGCATGTTGAAGCGGAACCAGATGGTCTGCCTTGGTATTTTGATATCAAGAAGTATTTAGAGGTCGGGACTTATCCTGAGAATGCAACGTTCAACCAAAAGAAGTCGATACGCCGCATGGCCCTCAGTTTCTTTGCAAGTGGGGAAATCCTTTACAGGAGGATTCCAGATTTAGGTCTTCTCAGATGCGTTGATGCTAATGAAGCTGCAAAACTTCTAGACCAGGTACATTTCGGAGTTTGTGGTACTCATATGAACGGGGTCACTTTGGCAAGAAAGATCCTCCGAGCCGGTTACTTTTGGATGACTATGGAGCATGATTGTTGCAAATTTGTGCAGAAGTATCATAAATGTCAAGTGCATGGAGATTTGATTCGAGTGCCACCTCACGAACTTAATGCCATGAGTTCACCTTGGCCCTTTGTAGCTTGGGGCATGGATGTCATTGGTCCAATAGAGCCAGCCACTTCTAACGGACACAGATTCATTTTGGTTGCTATTGACTACTTCACCAAGTGGGTGGAAGCAGCTTCGTATAAGTCGGTGACTAAGAAGGTTGTAGCTGACTTTGTTCGCAACAATTTGATATGTAGGTTTGGAGTACCAGAATCCATCATTACTGACAATGGAGCGAATCTCAACAGTAACTTGATGAGAGAGATATGTGAACAATTCAAAATTACCCACCGAAACTCAACTGCTTATCGTCTCCAAATGAATCGAGCAGTAGAAGCTGCCAACAAGAACATAAAGAAGATTTTGAGGAAAATGATTGATAATCGCAGAGGTTGGCATGAGATGTTGCCATATGCTTTGTTGGGTTACCGAACAACTGTCAGAACATTAGTTGGAGCTACTCCGTATCTGCTAGTATATGGAACGGAAGTAGTTATACCTGCAGAAGTTGAAATACCTTCATTGAGAATCATCCAAGAAGCTGAATTGAGTGATGCTGAATGGGTTCGCAAGCGGATTGATCAGTTAACATTGATCGATGAGAAAAGAATGGTTGCCGTTTGTCATGGTCAACTTTATCGACATAGAATGATTCGTGCTTTCCACAAGAAAGTAAGAGCTAGGATATTTGAAATCGGTCAGTTGGTCCTTAAACGCATTTTCCCTCATCAGGATGAATATAAAGGGAAGTTTGCGCCAAATTGGCAAGGACCCTACATGGTTCGCAAAGTATTATCTGGAGGTGCCTTGGTCCTGTCGGAGATGGATGGCACCGAATGGCCGAAACCAATCAACTCAGATGCTATCAAGAGATATTATGTGTGAAGTTTCAGTTCTTATTTTCTATCATTTCCTTGTAATCATTCTATTTGCTTGTAATTGTTTTGTTCAGAATCTATCCCTATGTAATGAACTATGTCTGACCTGAATTCTCAAGAATGAGATACGTAGGCGGCCTATGTCGGCCTCGGTCACTCTTTTATCCCCTTTTAATATTTTTCTTTGTACTTGAACTACGTATGACCTGAATTCTCAAGAATGAGATACGTAGGCGGCCTATGTCGGCCTCGGTCGATTTCTCTGTAATTTTCTTATTTTTGTTAATCCTTGAGGGGGAACTACGTTTGACCTGATTCCTGCCTCAACGGGATACGTAGGCGCCACAACGGCTCGGTCATATCTCTCATAAGATTTATATTCTTCATTTACGATAGAAACTGGGACAAAATTTTTGAGAGGGACTCAAAAATTCTCAAGAAGAAGATCTCTCCAACAAAGTCGAGACCGAAGTTACTTTGAAATTTGCAATTGGGACAGAATTTTTGAGAGGATCTCAAAAATTCCGTGATTTGATCACCAATGGTTAAAGATACGCCAAGACAGTTAACTGAGACATAAATTTTTGAGGATGACCTCAAAAAAATCTCAAGAAGGTTCATCGGCAATTTGGAACAACTTTGAACACTTCCCAGCAAGTAATCAGACAGATCTCAAAACACCAACTCCGAATGACGTTCATTAAACTTGATGTGACATGACACTTGGCAGTGACTTTTTCCAAACATTACTTTTGAAAATCTATTTTCCTTACAAACTTTTCCTTCATGTTTCAATTATATTTGCATAAAAAAAATGTTTTGTCTTATCTATCAAGAAGCGGGAGATCGGAGAAATCAATTGGAGAAAGCAAAATAAGGAGCAGACAATCGAAGAGATCAACACAGATCAGTTCATTTTTAAAATAACAATTTTTCTATGGATGCAGGTCTATAGGTTGCCTCAAGATCGGCATATTCTTCCATTCAATGAATATGGAAAAGTCAAAGGGGGGGAAGAGCTCCCCAAATTGATAACTTTTATGTGGATGCAGGAAATATTTTATGCTTCTTATACCAAGAATTGGGAATATGAGTAGCATTACTTTATTCAAATTCTCAACAAGGCAAGGTTCATAATGAACATGCAATTATGTTCGGAGATGGGACAAATGAAAACCACAAAGAGAGCAATATTATTATTTTCCAACAACTAAAGATACCTGGAAAATATTCATCTGCATTATATTATCAGATATGATAATATTCCTACCCTGAAAGTTATTTATATTGTATTGTCGAATGAGACGATACCACTACCCAGAGAGTCATTTATATCGTATTGTCAAATGAGATGATATCACTACTCCGAGGGTCATTTACATTATTGTTGTCGATTGAGACGATACCGTCGTCCAAGAGATACCTAGAAGATCACCTATGTTGCTCGGTGAAGCATTATCTTCATTTGGTATCAGGGAGGCATCATCAAAAGAAATCATGCATCGCGAAAGAAGTCATGCATCGCGGAGAAGTCATGCATAGCAAGAGAAAATAGTCATGCATAGCCAGAGAAAGAAGTCATGCACGCGGAGAAGTCATGCATAGCAAGAGAAAATAGTCATGCATAGCAAGAGAAAGAAGTCATGTATCACGGAGAAGTCATGCATAGCAAGAGAAAGAAGTCATGCATCGCGGAAAAGAAGTCATGCATCGCGGGGAAAAATTCATGCATCGCGAAAAAAGATTCATACATCGCGGGAGAAAGGTTTACCCATCACAAGAAGATCAACATCGACTGCATTATTTTCTTTGCAAAAACGACATCAAGAGAATTATCAACATATTACATCAGCCTATTTTATTGCTTTGATATCAAAAGAAGAGTACATTGAAGATTATATGGCAAATATAAGACACAAACTTTATTTGCTTCACGTGAAACCTGATAGAGTTGACGTCGAATGTTCAAGGAGAACAATTAAGTGTCAACACAGTAAAAGACACTATCTCTCCATTTGAATTGCATTTTTATGCTATTGAGCTTAATCTCAGTCTTTGTCGAGAGCATCCAAGAGGATGAATTCTCAAAACAAACCACAGGTGCGGATGACATCAAAAAGGATGCAGCATAACGTGGAACTTTTTCTTAGCAGCGAACTGGGACATAGTCCAAAGAGGAGTATCAAACTCTTAG
Source organism: Solanum gracilifrons (assembly GCA_029582605.1). Classification (NCBI taxonomy): domain Eukaryota; kingdom Viridiplantae; phylum Streptophyta; class Magnoliopsida; order Solanales; family Solanaceae; genus Solanum; species Solanum gracilifrons. The sequence goes on along the minus strand of JAJOOH010010606.1, from coordinate 2,590 downwards.
GACGCGAGCAGAGGCATGCATTTTCTCCCCATTCCTCTTTCGGAATGGGGCGAAAATTGCAAGAAAAGGTGTCTCTCCAAATTGGTGAAAGGTTTGGGAGTTTGAATTTTGAAATATGTCCTTTTCTGTCCAGATTTTGGACCCAAAAATTTCCCCCCCAATCAGCCCTAAAAAATCCCTATATGTATTCCCCTCTTATTAGCTGTGGAGGGAGGTTTTTTTGGCTTGGATTTTGGGGAGTGAACAAAGAATCTCTCTAAGAAATTTGAGCGTTTCTTCGGTGGAGATTTTTATTTTTCTTGGGTGTTCTTCATTGAGAGACATTTTAGAAATAGCCATCAAGATATAGCTAATATAAATATACTTCAAAAGCTTAGGAGGTAACTAATTTTCAGAATTTTGGGTTCAACGTTCTGATCAGATCTTCTAATCGCTGCCAGCGCTTGAATTTCGTGGTGGAAGTCGATCTTCTAATAGTTGTCCCTGCTTGCTACACCTCGAAAGGTAACTCCTCTCCGCAATGATCTTTCCTCCTCTTCTTTCCATTTTAGAACAGTGTTCCGACGATGGGAGCTTTTTCATTTAGTTTGTGTTGGCTGTTAGTTGCTATTTGGTCGATATATGATGTATATGTTCTTGGACTTTTCATCAAGTTGTTCGCAATATGAGTTAAAGCTTTGGATATGCGTTATTATCTCTCTATTATTGTATTTGAAGTATTGCTCTGTCAATTTTTCTCCTTGAGCTTGTTTCTCGAATGTCATGGAATGCGTCTTACTGCTTAATATTCGACATTTTGGGGGTCACTAATTGTGTCGGCTACTGTTTTGAGCTCTTAGATTGAATTTGTCGCTGTCCATTTTGATTCTTTACTATTCCGTCTTATTCGAGTCTATTTTAAAGGGTAGGTTTCTTTCTCTCTTTTTATTTTTTACTTGCAATATGTTCTGTCTCTTCTCGTTGTCTACTCTCAAGCGCGACACTTATGTCTCACTCTTTTGCATTTTGAGGTGTTATGATCTGAAAATTTGCGTGTCATTTTATTTGTTGTCAACCAATATTGAGTGGTTTATTCCAGTTAATGTATTATTCGCTCGACATCGGTCTTCCCTGTTCCTCTTTCTAAAATAAAAAATAAATAAATAAATAAATATATATAAAATGAATAAATAATAATAATTAAAAATATAAAAATAAAATAAAAATAAATTAGACAATATCTTACCAATTTTTGCTCATCTGTCGTTATGGTCTTAACCTTGAAGCATGCTTAATGATTGAATTTAAGAATGGTGCTTGGGTTGTTTTGTTTTCCCTCTCCTTGATCACTTTGGAGTTTGTTTTCTTACTGCTTAGAGGTAATATGCTCACCCTTCTTTGGTTTAATAATTGAGGTTCTAATAGTCCACTGCTTGCAAGTTTGAATCGGTGCAGAGCTTGATTTTTCTTGTCTTATCCTCATGTTTTAGTTTTGTTAAAATTTAATTATTATTTTTTTAAAGATTATTTGAAGCAGGAGTTTATTTGATCTTGACTATTGCATGCATATTATGTTTATTTTTTTAATGCAAGGTTAATTTTAATGGTTTAGCAACCGTCGAAGGATTGATGCTTTGTATGTCTAGATTTTTTTTTATTTTTTTTAGCATGTTCTCATGCTAGTCAAATTAGCACAATTTCATTTATTTTATTTAGCTTACAATAATTTCTAGTAAGGGAATATGTTGTCCCCCTGTGATTAGTCAAAGGGGTTTCTTTTTTTAGTCAAATATTGTGGCTTCTTTTTTTTCTTTAAATAATAGTGCATAAAGTATGGGTTGACAGTGATTCTTGACTTTCTTTGAGTAATAGTGCATACAACATAGTTTATGGATGTCTTATTTATTTATCGTACGATATTTTTCTAACTCTTTATACTCTGTGTTTGCATGTGAAATTCGCCTGAGTTCATTGTGAACTCCCATCATTCCCTTTGCATTTCGGGAGAACCGTAAAGGCTTAATTTCCCCTCTTTTGAGTCAACCAACCATAAAAATCGACGAACAGGTTTCAGAGTTAAAAGAATATGCAGCAGATCGAGAAGTTAAAAAGATTGGGCCAAAGGTCCACTCTGAATTCCAAAGAGATATATTTTGTTATTTTTGGGCCTAAGCCCCTCTCATTTCGCTTATTATTATTTTTGTTAGAAGTTTAGGACAGGTACAAAAACGAAAAATGGGCAAAAAATTGGGCCAAAGGCCCAAATCAAAATGTAGGCCCAAGTACTGGCCCAGGCGGACAGATCCATACTTGGGTCCAAACTTCCTTTCCTGAGTTCATTGTGAACTCCCATCATTCCCTTTGCATTTCGGGAGAACCGTAAAGGCTTAATTTCCCCTCTTTTGAGTCAACCAACCATAAAAATCGACGAACAGGTTTCAGAGTTAAAAGAATATGCAGCAGATCGAGAAGTTAAAAAGATTGGGCCAAAGGTCCACTCTGAATTCCAAAGAGATATATTTTGTTATTTTTGGGCCTAAGCCCCTCTCATTTCGCTTATTATTATTTTTGTTAGAAGTTTAGGACAGGTACAAAAACGAAAAATGGGCAA
>JAJOOH010010603.1:0-11818 GCA_029582605.1 Solanum gracilifrons | reverse complement strand
ATACTTATTTCATCTAAAAAATCCTTACATCATATGACAAAATAAGCTCAAATAAGCAAAAGAAAAATGGCCCAAAATAGGAAATAAAAGATTAAGAGTAGGATTTCCTCCTTTCCTCTCTATCCTCCGCCTCCATTTCCTTGCTCCTCGATTCCACCACCTCCATATTTCTTGTTCCTTTTTCTTTGTTTTTGATTCTTCTCCACGCCTGGGTCATCAATATTCTGCATCCATGGACAGTGAGGCGATATAACAGCTCACAAAGGTATTCACTTTATTTTCTTTTTCCCTTTTTTCTTTTTTTTTTTTTTGTGAAAAAAAACTGATTTGCTTATTATTTAATTCTATAAAGTTAAAAACACTGTTTTGCCTTCATTTTTTTTTTCAAGTCGCTCAAATGAATCAAATATTTTTTTAAATTTTTTTTTAGGCTTTATGTATGTCAATGTATAGTTCTCAAATAGTAACAAAAAGATCATTAAAGAATTCTTCTAAAAAATATTTTCTGTTTTTTCTCTTTTCAAATTTGAATTGAGTATAGTATTTAATGTGACATGGCATGTCAACTAATGAGGAAAAAGTTATTTTGTTATTTAGTATATGTTGAAGAAAATTGAATGATTTTATAATCTTAAAAAATCAAATATAATTTTATTTAAGAGACAGTTTCCCAAATATAAATGTCTATTTAGGAAATTAACTCAATCATAACATTACTTATTTATAATGTTTGAAATATGAGAGGTGTCAATTTTTTGCAAGAGTTTACACTCAAGAGAGTCTACAAATGGGAAAAACATTACTTATTTGCTTTAATAGATAAAAACTAATTAATTTGTATAGTTTTGAATATATAAATTAAATAATTTTTTAAATTTTAACTAGTTTATCATATAATTCGTTTAGTCAGTTTCATAAAAATGCATTTTTATTTTTTGGCAAGTGATCTTTAATTTAGACTATTTCACATGGAATATTAATTAAAATTGTTTTTTGATAAATTATAAATATTTTTAATTGATGACCTTATATATGATTCAAGAATATTATTTACTTTATTAAAATTCCTATTAAGTCAAAGTAAAAAAAAACAAAAAATTATTTTGGATCAAATCAACTTAATATAAATCTAATCCAATGCAAATGTTTTAAGACAAGTAGATAATAAAGTCAAATAAAACATTTAATAACAAAAAAAATTAGCCTATTTATAAAAGCTTGCAAAGACTTTAGTTTGACTCATTCAGTCTTTGGTCTCCTTCTACGTAGGATATAAAGATGATACCTATGAGAAGAATTTCTACACTTCCTCAAGAACTAATTATTGAAATATTTTTATGCCTTTTTGTTATTTCATTGATGCGGTTTAGGTGTATTTATAAATTTTTTGATGCCCTTGTGTTGGATTCAGATTTCACTCATGTCCATCACCTACGCCCTATGACTCGCGACGGTGGAACAAAATTCCTTATGGGGAAAATTGAAGATCTATATGTTGCAGATCTAAACGAAGATGAAAATACATCTAGATGGAATTCTGATTGTCACGATCAATACTTCAATGGACCGTGTGTTAATGGTTCATACTGCATTTGAAAGCACGATAAAGAGCCGTTAGAATTTTCAATCCTAGTACAAGAAAATGGTACTACTTCCCTATCGGAGAAAAAATTCTCACTCAGTTAAATCATTATATTACTATTCGCTAGGTTATGAACGGATAGAAAAGAAGTACAAAGTTATGATGCAAGTCCATAATTCTGGTGAGCGTATAAAAAAATTTGTTTTCACTTTAAGCAAAGATAAATCATGGAGAAAAATTAAAATCATCAGTGATTTTTTCCCATGTTTTAGTATGAAAGGTTGTTCTATTAAAGGATATATGATGGATTACTCGAAGAATTCAATAGTTGCATTTGACTTAAGAGCAGAAATTTCAGAGTTATTAGATTAGGTAATGATATATGTGACAATATATTTAATTATGATTTGATAGAAGTGAAGGGCAATGTCACAACCCGAGCCTACACCTTGGACGTGACCGGCACTCGAGAACCATTGTTGGTCTCCAAGCGAATCCTCATCTTGGTTGACTACAAGCGGAAGACTAACTCAAGCATACAAAATCTTAAAAACTAAATTAAGTTCAATAACTCAAATACTCAATCTTTAAAAAGATCCAAAAACTACTCAATAGGTAAACTTAGAGTTTATTAAAACAACTCAAAGAAGATACACACCGAAAACTACTCAACTTTTTCTATCAATGAAGCCTCTACTAATACAGAAGGATATCGGGACAAGACCCACAACATCTCAAAACTACTAACTGTAAGATAAAGGTGAAGTCCTCCGGAATATGAAAAGGTTCACCAAAGTTGATTGGAATATCACATGACCTCAACGAAGCGCCTGTTGATGATCCTGAATACCTTTATATGTTGGGTTTTAAAGGTGTGAACAGGAAATGAAGTGTTGTGACTCTCTTGAAGGGTTGTGACTATGCCGAAGGGTTGTGACCTTTATGAAAGGTTGTGTCCTTTCTAAAGGGTTGTGACCGTTTGAAAGGTTGTGCCTTTTCCAAAGTGTTGTGACCTTTCTGAAATGTTGTCTTCTTTCCTAAGATTTGTGACCTTTACCCTTTGTTGGTTATAAATAGAGAGGCTTTCTCTCATTTTTCTACATCGAATTCTTCCCTTCTCTTGCATACATTTCTTACAAAACAAAATCGATTGATCGTGTCTTTGTGTGTGATTCATTGCTATCATTTTGAGTTCATTGAAATTATTGAAGTTTGAGGTATCGCTACTTCTTTAATGGTTAATCTGTTTTATCTTGGGAGGAATTAATCTGCAACCTTGGGTACTTGCTGAGGGGATTAAATTTCTTAAGGACACACAGTGAGTTTTGTGAACTCAGATAGTTCTTTGTTTTTCTTTTCATCTTTTATTATTTCTGGTTTGCTAATCTGAATAGAAGAGATAACAGCATCTGCATCATGAAACGATATAGGCCAAATGGCTCAGCACATGGAATGTACGAGCATGTAAGGAAAATTCTAAAGTTATTTTGTGCATAAAGGCTAAGATGAACACTTAAATTATTTTTCTTTTATTCTTGCTTTTATATAACTATGAGAAGAAGTAAATGAACATATGTTGCCTTCTAAAAATATTTGAACATAAGTTTAGTTTCTCTTTGAAATTCAATGTCTTCTAAGGAAAATTGGAATATGATGGAAATTTGGAAAGAAAGAAAAAAAATTAGCAAGAAGAGTGACTTGCATGGAATCATTGTTGACAGATAGAATATGATTCAACGGGAGTAAAATCAGGTTCTATCGTTATTTCCCTTGATTTTATTTTTTTCTATCCTTTACAAGTTATGAGATTTATTTCATAATAAATGTTAGGATAGATGGTCATTATGTGATGATCTCAGAATATATCTTTATTATTATTAATGTGTATTCTATTAAGAGGAGAATTTTTTTTTTGTAATTTTCTACTCCATGTGAAATTTGATTGTGTATGACTTTTGGAGACTAAAATCTTCTTATTTTTTACTCCTTTGGTTTGAAGAATATAAAAACTTCACGAACAAATCAGATTGTGCATTGGTTTGAAGAATATAGAAACTTCACCAATTTGTTAAATTTTTTATTTGAATGAATATTTTGGCTTGAAGAGTACAAAATATTCGTCAGGAATATTAAGGCTAAATGATTTGAAAAAGATAAAACTTTCATCGTTAACTAGAAACAGTGTTGTATTTGAGGTTTCTGGAGATTAAAACCGTTTTGGTTTACTATTCTGTCTGAATGTGAAACTGATTCGAAGAATATAAAAATTTCATCAGAATTCAAGGTTCATTCGATTAATGATTAGAAGAATATAAAAACTTCATCGTTAAACTAGAAACAAGTTGTATAAAGATTGAATCCTTATTGTTAGTATTCTAAATACTAAATGGTCTGTCTAGTTGTGACAAAAAGGAAAAAAAACACTAGTAACATAAAATTGGTGATTTTTGTTGCTACAATGGATATTTTTATGGATTAAATCTCCAAAAGAAGGCTTTGTGTTGTCAATGTGTATTGATGGTATACAATTTGAAAGCATGGAAAAAAATATGTAGAAAATAATTTCAAATACTTGAAAAATATTTTTGAGAACATATTTAAAATGTGGAGGTTCTTTACTTGTGATAAAGACAAAATTAGACTTACTATCTAATTTAATTTGAAAGTACAAGATATGAAATTTAATGGTATTCTTGTATTATGTTAGACCCACAAAATTCTTTGAGTATATTTGATATTGTGGTTGTTGAGTCTCTCTTTACTAGTATATGATATGACTAGTATAAAACCACAAAATTATATTACTCGTTCAAAAGAATTATATTCTTTGTTGAAAAAGTGTCATTTAAAATATTGTGATTTTTCATGAAAAGATATGTCTATTTGTATAGACATGAACATTGGTGAAAAGTGATCTGTTATGTTTGTGTTGTAAAACAAACATTTGGGTCATTTTGCCCTTATTGAACCGAAGAGACTATGGTCATGGGTAATTCTATAACAAATTGAATGTTATGGAAAGGTCCTTCTGCAAAGGACATCTGGCAAGGTGCTGACTCTAAAATAATATATGTATTTGATAAAGTTATAAAAAGTAAAGAACAAAATATTTGTAGGAAAAAGTTACCTCGCGGAAGGTCTTTTCAAACCCATTATTTTTGTTTGTTCTTACTTGAATCAAATTGTTTGTGACATGAATCTTAGGATATGTCAATTACAAAACCTTGCAAAAACTGATCAACTTAGAAATTTTGCCAAACTTCTAATGCAATAAATTAAAATGTCAAGTATGTTATAAATTTGTTGAAAGGAATTTTAATCCTTTAGAATTGATTTACACTGACATTTGTGATATGAAGTCAACACCATCTCTTGGTGGGAAAATTGTTTCATAAATTTTATTGACAATTGCACTAGATAGTGTAATGTCTATTTGCTGAATGGTAAGGATGAAACAATAGAAACATATAGGCAATATAAATATGAAGTTGAAAATCAGTTGGATAAAAAGATTGTCATGATTAGAAGGGCTAGAAGTGGAGAATATGAATCTTCTTTTGCAAAAATATATTTGGAAAATGGAATCATCCATCAAATTACTGCACATACCCACCTCAATCTATTGAAATTGTTGACAGGAAAAAATCGAACTTTGAAGGAAATGTTGAATGTCATACTTATAAGTTTAGGTTTACTACAAAATTTGTGGGGGTGCTATCATTATAGCAAAAGAGAACAACAAAAAGTTTGTTCAGAAAGAGAGGAACAAAAATTATATTTGTTAGTAAAGGGAGCAACAAATTTAAAAAAAAAATTGTTTTTTAAGAAAGGGAGCAACAAAAAGTTTTGTTTGTTCAGGCTTTGTTGTATCTTGATAGAGAACTGTTTGTCGCCCCTCAAAGTATATACAAGCAATAACTCTTGAAAAACAGTGATCTAACAATTTCCAATACAATCTATTCCATATGAGAAATGGAAATGAGGGAACTATTCCCAAACAGGTCAAAATAGGACATAAGACTATGGATTGTATGCTCATTGGATATGCTACAAATAGTAAAGCATGTCAATTTATGGTTCATATGTCCGAACAGTCGGATAGTTAAGTGAAGGGTCTAAACGACCTTGGAACGAACCAAAGGAGAATGTACTTAATAAAGAGATTCAGAGGCATAGTAAATGTCAATGAACAAATTACTTCCTTCAAGTTTGATTTTGTAATATTTCTTCTTGAAAATGAGTCTCATAAATTCGAAGAAGATATGCTCTCCGTGGACTCATTCTTTTTGGTAGAGGCTGTCAATAGTAAGATAGATTCAATCTTGAGCAACCGTACTTGAGAGTTGGTTGATCTTCCTCCAGGAAATAAACCTTTGGGTTCAAAGTGGATCTACAAAAGGAAAAGAAAGTTGATGAAACTATTGACAAATACAAAGCAAGTCTTGTTTTCATAGGCTTTAGGCAATAAGAAAGCCTTGATTATTTTGACACATAATATTCACTAACTAGGATTACATCAATTCAAATGTTAATTGCGCTAGTTGTGGTATATGACCTTCAAATTTGTCAAAATGGATGTGAAAACATTTTTTAAAAAAAATTGGATAATTGGAGGAAGAAATTTACATGGAACAACCCGACGGCTTTGTGGTTCCTGGTAAAGAAAAGAAAGTCTGTAAACTTGTTAAGTCACTTTGTGGACTAAAAACAAGCGCACAAATAATGACATGCAAAGTTTGACCAACCTATGTTGGTAAATGAATTCAAGATTAATGAATGTGATAAATGTTTTTATAGTAAAGACACTCCAAATCACAAGGTCATTGTTTGTTTTTATGTTGATGACATGTTGATCAACAAAAGAGACATTTCTGCCATAAATGCTACTAAGCATATGCTAGAAAGTAACTTCGATATGAACGACATTAAAGTTACTGATGTGATTGAAAAGGTACTTGACAAGTTCAAGTATTTGGATTCAATATTGTCAAGACTCCAATAATTGTGAGCTTTGTATTTCAAAAGAATTAAGGCAAAGTGACTCACAATTGGATTAAGCTAGAGTATTGAGAAGTATGATATATATCATGAAGTGTACACAATCAGATATAACATGTGCTATTAGTATATTGAGTCAGTTCACAAGTAATCTCAATCAAACTCATTGGATGACAATGAAAATAGTTTTGGAGTATTTCAAACATACTTAAAAACTATTGTTTTGCATTATAACTAATATTCAACAATATTGGAAGAATATAGTGATGCAAATTGAATCACCAGGTCAAATGAAGTAAAATCCACAAGTGGATATGTATTTACTCTTTGTGGAGGAGCAATATCTTGAAAATCTTCCAAACATAAATGTATTGCTTGCTCTGTTATGAAATCTGAGCTTATCACTTTAGATAAGGCTGGTGAAAAAGTTGAATGACTCCGAAATTTCTTGAAAGATTTTTGGCCTAAACTTTTAGCTCCAGTATGCATACACTGTGAGAGTTAATTTGCAATAGGTAGGGCATGGAGCATGATGTATAACAGAAAGTCTTGTCATATATGACGTAGACATAATATTGTTAGAGAACTACTCTCTAGTAGAATTATCATAATTGACTATGTAAAGTCAAAGGATAATGTGTCGGATCCACTTACAAAAGGCCAACTAGAGAGGGAGTTGATAGATTATCAAAGGGAATGGGACTATGCCCAAGGACAAGTCATTGTGGTTCTAACTCTACCTAGAAGACTGAAGATCCCAAGATCTAGGTTCAAGGAGATCAAACAAAGTTATTGATGACAGTTCAACATTGTCAAAATATTTGTTTATGGTCCATTCTCATGCTAAGACAATGTTCAGTAACAAGGGCAAAGGCCTTAGGACTTTTTAATGGTTTCTAAGTTTGATACAGGGTATATCAAATAGTGTATCTATGGGATAACACATTTAGAAATCACCTATGTAAGTGTGAAGTGTAAGCTGCTTCAAGGAGAATTCGGTAAGGCCAATTCTCTACGCACTTATAAACCAAGACGTGTTCAAGGCTGAAACGAACAAAACAATGACAACCAAAAAGAGTTCAAGGGTTGATTGTGTGACTTATGTTGTCTAGGTATACACCAAAGCTCAACGGTTCAAAGATATCAAATCTACCGATTGACCGAGTATATCTGATATATGTTCACTATGGAAAGTTCAAAGGGAAACCCACTTCTCCGGATGCAATAAATCCTTACTTACGAATCACACAGTTTTTCATGCATATGTTTGAATAATAGTCATTCCCTATACATGTGGGGGATGGTTGTGTTTTAAAGGTGTGAACAGGAAATGAAGTGTTGTGACTCTCTTGAAGGGTTGTGACTATGACGAAGGGTTCATGTGACCTTTATGAAAGGTTGTGTCCTTTCTAAAGGGTTGTGACCTTTTGAAAGGTTATGCCTTTTCCAAAGTGTTGTGACCTTTCTGAAAGGTTGTCTTCTTTCCTAAGAGTTGTGACCTTTACCCTTTGTTGGTTATAAATAGAGAGGTTTTCCCTCATTTTTCTGCATCGAATTCTTCCCTTCTCTTGCATACATTTCTTACAAAACAAAATCGATTGATCGTGTCTTTGTGTGTGATTCGTTGCTGTCATTTTGAGTTCATTGAAATTATTGAAGTTTGAGGTACCGCCATTTCTTTAATGGTTAATCTGTTTTATCTTGAGAGGAATTAATCTACAATCTCGGGTACTTGAGGGGATTAAATTTCTTAAGGACACACAGTGGGTTCTATGGACTCGGATAGTTCTTTGTTTTTCTTTTCATCTTTTATTATTTCTGGTTTTCTAATGTGAATACATGAGTAACAGTATTTGCATCATGAAACGATGCAGGCCAAATGGCTCAGCACATAGAGTGTACGAGCATGTAAGGGGAATTCTAAAGCATAAACATAAGCTTGAATTGATGGAAAAGAAACATACTTACCTCTTCTCAACTCACTCAACTCAACTCAAGAAACATAGTTCAACTCAATAATAAGAGACTCATTTCTGAGAAATAGGGCTCAGCTCAATCAACAAGATACTCAATTCTGGATACTCAACTCAAGATAAAGCAACAATAAAAGATGTGATAAATAGTGAACTTTTAAAATAGTAGCTATCAACTCAATGTATTGAAGAATACAATAACAACTCAATTTGTATATAAAAAGACAATATAACTCTGTGGGAGATTTTCTAACCAACAACCATCACTATAAACTATGTGATGATACAACGTCTCGCCCACACTGACAGAACTGTCCTATGCTTTGTCGGGGTATGGAACCTACTACTATGTGGATCCACTAGTCTATGCCAAAAAGCATTAAGGAATCATCTGTAACACCCCAAAAAAATTTTGAGCTAAGACCCAAACCGTTCTTCGTAGTGAGTGAGATTTTTGCAAGGAATTTAAAATTTCTTGAGTATTAAGGTCACTAGTGTAGCACCTTGAGTTCCAATAAGAACTAAAGATAGTTCATTCAAGTCATTCCTAAGTTTTTCTTAAGTTTTGAGTCAACTTCAAGCAACCATAACTCCTAGTACATTATGAGTTAGATGATCTACAAGATATAAAATTAAAGCCCTTTGAGTCTTGTTTCCAACGCCACTGAGTTTGCTAAATTTTGAGCTCTGAGTAAAAAGTTATGACTGATTTACAAACAACCATAACTCCTAGTACATGATGAGTTAGATGATCTAAAAGATATAAAATTAAAGCCCTTCGAGTCTTGTTTCCAACGCCACTGAGTTTGCTAAATTTCGAGCTCTGAGTAAAAAGTTATGACTGATTTACAAACGACGCACAAACCTGGCAACAGCTCCGCGATGGCTCCGCGTTACGGAGCCAATACGGACCTCACTACCTGGTGAAAAATTATTCCGACTCCCAGCTCATTTTAATTATTTCTTTAAGGGTATTTTAGTCCTAAAAACCCTTAAGAGGTCATCTAAATTGCCCTAAAAGAGTAGAAAATCAGTTTTCTTAAATCAAACCCTCTCATCCACTCCAAAAATTCTACGCTCAAGGGATTCAAGAAACGCTAAGGCTAGGGTTCATCTTTCAAGATTTTCCTTCAAGTTCTTCAAGAAGATGGTTCTTTCAGGAATGTAAGCTTCCATAGTGTTGGGTTTGTTCACCCACACGCCAATCATCTTAATTTCAGCGTTAAGTTCGTTCCAGAAAGTTGAAAGTATGATGTTCTTGAAATTGACTTTAGTTCTTGAGTTTAGATGAGATTATTGAGTTCTTGATGAAATCATGTCAATTTTACAGTTGTTTATGAGTAGGTTCTTGTGTTCATGTGATGGGTATCTAAATCTAAAGAGGAATTGAGAAAAAGAACCAAGTTTAGGTGAATTGGGGTTAGAAAATGAAGAAGGAAAAAGTCGGGCAAATCTGGCACCTTGTTCCGCATCGTGGACCTGCCTCCCCATTTTATAAAGTTTGTCTTCGTGTCGCGGAGTGGTCACAGACCTCTCTACCTCAAAAAGTTAATTCACGACTAAATATTTTAATTCATCTCCGCGTCGCGGACTTGCTTCCAAACAATGATTTCTTGATCGTTTTTCATGTTAAACTATCTAAAAACACTCCTAAACATCACGAGATCATTCCTATCACAAATCACAACCTTGAGTTCATAAATCACATTCAAGGTAGAGTTGAGAGTTAAGTCTTGAGAGTTCTTTCAGACATTTTGAGAAAGTCCCTTTGAGTCCTTTGAGGAGTCTTCTACAATTTCAAATAACTTGTTTCAAGACTGGAGTAAGTGAGCATGAGAGTGAGGAGAATGTATTCATGAGTCTACACTATCACCTAGATCCTTCGTATTATGAACCATAACTCTTGAATTCATAATTCACATTCAAGAGAGAGTTAAGAGTAGAGTTCAAAAAAGTCTTTGAGTTCAATTGTGAATCCTTTGAAACCCACCATAGATTTGAGCTAAGTTTTGAGAAGAAAGGATGAGAATGAGAGGAGTCGTATAGCGAGTTCCTTATTGATATTTTGACCCTTGAGTCAAGTCATTCATTCCCATAACTTCCGCATGAACTCCATCAGTTTAGTATCTTTGAAAGGAGTAGTATCTTCAAGTTCTAAGTCTTGAGTATCGAGTTCCTAACCCTTCTGAGAAAATAATCCTAATCATGGGACTATTACCTATTACCCATGAACTCCATGAGTTGAGTTGTTCATGCCCATAATTCTGCATGAACATTATAAGTCGAACAATCTTGAGATAAGAAGTATCTTTGAGTCCTTGAGTTTAGTAGTTCATGCTCATAATCCCACATGAACCCTCTGAGTTGAGCATTCTTGAAATTAGTAGTATCATTAAATTTCTTGAGTTCCAAGTATTTGAGTTCTAGCTATGGTTATTGAAAACCTTGCATTGAGTCGTTCAAGTCCATAATTCAGTGTGAAACATATTTTTTAGAAGTCTTTTACAAATGTTTAAACTTTGTTTTAAGACTTAAGCTTTGAAGTTGAGTAAAGAAGTAAGAGTAAAGTACATTTTCTTTAAAATGATACATGGGAACTAAGTATTCCTAAGAGTAAATGTTTTCACATTTAAGATGAGAGGAAACTGAGATTTCTAAAAGAGTTTTGAGCAAGAAAGGGAACATCGATTCCAAGAGAGCTTTTAAGTTAAGTTTTTGAGTAATTATCTATTTTGGGAGTAGTATTGAGCACCGATATGGGGATACGAGTTCATATTAACTTAAGTCTCCATAAACCATGTAGCCATCATGGGTAGTAAAGGATCATACTTTTTAGATGACTCCTTAAGATGTTTTTAGCATAAGCTAGTGGATCCACTAAGTTAAGCGTTCTATATGACGGCAAAGTATAGGACAGTTCTGGCAGCGTGGGCAAGACGCTGTATCACCACTTAGGCTCATAGTGGTAGTTGTCGATTAGAGAAACTCCGACATAAACTATATTACTTTATTATATAAGTAAAGTTGAGTTTGTTACTGCATTTTCTTTAACAAACTAAATTGTTTTTACTGTTTTATAAAGCTTTCCATATATTGCATGTGTATTGTTGCTTTATATTGAGTTGAGTACCCAGAGTCGAATATCATATCTTTGAGTTGAGTATCTAATCTCTGAGTTGAGTATCTTATCCTTGAGTACTTCTGAGTTAAGTAAGTTGAGTAGTTTTGAGTATCCTTGAGTATTCCTTGAGTTGAGTAAGTTTGA
>JAJOOH010010602.1:0-10177 GCA_029582605.1 Solanum gracilifrons | reverse complement strand
TGGCCGTGAGCGCTATATGGCTCAATAGCTAAGGCCTTAACGAACATCCACGAAAACCTTTTGCAAAAATATGGTCGGAATTCTAGATCACCTAAAAGTCCATGGACTATAGCACACGACAATCGGCAATATGAGGGGTTTACCTGCTCGGGGGTACATTTGACCTTCAAAATGGGACGTTTTTGCTGTGAGCACTATATGGCTCCATAGCTGAGGCTTTAACGGAAGTACACGAAAACTTTTGGCAAAAATAAGGTCGGAGTTTCAGATCACCAAAAAGTCCATGGACTATAGCACACGAAAATCGGCAAAATGAGGGGTTTACCTGCTCTGGGGCACATTTGAACTTCGAAATACTACGTTTTGGCCGTGACCGCTATATGGCTCCATAAATAACGCGTTAACGGACGTCCACGAAAACTTTTTCCAAAATAAGGTCGGAATTCTAGATCACCAAAAAGTCCATGGACTATAGCACAAGAAAATCAGGAAAACGAGGGGTTTATCTGCTCTGGGGAACGTTTGAACTTCATAATGGGACGTTTTGCCATGAGGGCTATATGGCTCCATAGCTAAGGCCTTAACGAACGTACGCGAAAAATGTTGGCAAAACTGATATCGAAATTCCAGATCACCAAAAAGTCCATAAGTTATAACACACGAAAATCGGCAAAATGGGGTTTACCTGCTCTGAGGCACAGTTGACCTTTAAAATGGGATGTTTTGGCCGTGAGGGCCAACTGGCTCTATAACTAAGATCTTACCGGACGTTCACGAAAAATTATGGCAAAAATTATGTCGAAATTCCAGATCACCAAAAAGTCCATGGACTATAGCACAAGAAAATTGGCAAAATGGGGGGTTTATCTGCTCCGGGGTACATTTGACCTTCAAAATGGGACGTTTTGTCCGTGAGGGCTAACTGGATCCATAGCTAATACCTTAACGGACGTCCACAAAAAATTTTAACAAAAATATGGTCGGAATTCCAGATCACCAAAAATTCCATGAAATATAGCACACGAAAATCGGCAAAATGAGGGGTTTACCTGCTCTGGGGCACATTCGACTTTCAAAATGGGATGTTTTGGCCGTGAGGGCTAATTGGATCAATAGCTAAGGTCTTAACGGACTTCCACGCAAAATTTTGGTAAAAATGATGTCGGAATTCCTGATCACCAAAAAGTCCATGGGATATAGCACATGAAAATTGGCAATATCGGCGGTTTACCTGCTCTGGGATACATTTGATCTTCAAAATGGGACGTTTTGGCCGTGAGGCTAACTGGATCCATAACTAAGGTCTTAACAGACGTTCACGAAAAATTATGGCAAAAATTATGTCGGAATTCCTAATCACCAAAAAGTCCATGGAATATAGCACATGAAAATCGGCAAAATTCGGGGTTTACCTGCTCTGGGATAAATTAAACCGTCAAAATGGGACGTTTTGGCAGTGAGGGCTAACTGCCTCTATGGCTAATACTTTAACGGACGTCCACAAAAAAATTTGGCAAAAATGAGGTCGGATTCCAGATCACCAAAAAGTTCATGAACTATAGCACACGAAAGTCGGCAAAATGTGGGGTTAACCTGCTCTAGGGCACATTTGACATTCAAAATGGGACGTTTTGGCCGTGAGGGCTATATGGCTCCATATCTAAGGCTTTAACAGACGTCCACGAAAATTGTTGCTAAAACTGAGGTCGGAATTCTAGATCACCAAAAAGTCCATGGCCTATAGCACACGAAAATCGGCAAAATGAGGGGTTTACCTGCTCTGGAGTACATTTGACCTTCAAAATGGGACGTTTTGGCCGTGAGGGCTAACTGGGTCCATAGCTAAGGTCTTAACTGACATCCAAGAAAACTTTTGGCAAAAATATGGTCGGAATTCTAGATCACCTAAAAGTCCATGGACTATAACCCACGAAAATCGGCAATATGAGGGGTTTACCTATTCTGGGGCACATTTGACCTTCAAAATGGGACGTTTTGGCGTGAGGGCTATATGGCTCCATAACTAAGGCCTTAAAGGCCGTCCATAAAAACTTTTGGCAAAAATAAGGTCGGAATTCTAAATCACCTAAAAGTCCATGGACTATACACACGAAAATCAGTAATATGAGGTGTTTACCTGCTCTGGGGCACATTTGACCTTCAAAATGGGAAGTTTTGACCGTGAGGGATAACTAGCTCCATAACTAAGGTCTTAACGGACGTTCACAAAACATTATGGCAAAAATTATGTCGGAAATCAACGTCACCAAAAAGTCCATTGACTATAGCACATGAAAATCGACAAAATGGGGGGTTTACCTGCTCTGAGGAACAATTGACCTTCAAAATGGGACGTTTTGCCTTGAGGGCTAACTTGATCCATAACTAAGGCCTTAACAGAACTCCCCGAAAATTTTGACAAAAATGAGGTCGGAATTCTAGATCACCAAAAAGTCCATGAAAAATAGCACACGAAAATCGGCAAAATGAGGGGTTTACCTGCTCTGGGGCACATTTGACCTACAAAATAGGATGTTTTGGCCGTGAGGGCTAACTGGTACAATAGCTAAGGTCTTAACGGACGTCCACGAAAAATTTTGGCAAAATTGATTTGGGAATTCCAGATCACCAAAAAGTCCATGGACTATAGCACACGAAAATCGGCAAAATGAGTTGTTTACCTGCTCTGGGGCACATTTGACCTTCAAAATGGGACGTTTTGGCCGTGAGCGCTATATGGCTGCATACCTAATGCTTTAACGGACGTCCACGAAAACTTTTTCCAAGAATAAGGTCGGAATTCTATATCAACAAAAAGTCCATGGACTATTATAGCACACGAAAATCGGGAAAACGAGGGCTTTATCTGCTCTGGGGCACGTTTGAACTTCAAAATGGGGCGTTTTGCCATCAGGGCTATATGGCTCCACAGATACGGTCTTACCGGACGTTCACGAAAAATTATGGCAAAAATTATGTCAAAATTCCAGATCACCAAAAAGTCCATGGACTATAGCACATGAAAATCGGCAAAATGGAGAGTTTATCTGCTCTGGGGCACCTTTGACCTACAAAATAGGACGTTTTGGCCGTGAGTGCTTTATGGATCCATAGCTAAGGCCTTAACGGACGTCCACGAAAACTTTTTGCAAAAATTAGGTCGGAATTCTTGATCACCAAAAAGTCCATGGACTATAGCACACGATAATCGGCAAAATGAGGGATTTACCTGCTCTGGGGAATATTTGACCTTCAAAATGGGACGTTTTGGCCGTGAGCGCTATATGGCTGCATAGCTAATGCTTTAACGGACGTCCACGAAAACTTTTTCCAAGAATAAGGTCGGAATTCTAGATCACCAAAAAGTCCATGGACTATTATAGCACACGAAAATCAGGAAAACGAGGGGTTTATCTGCTCTGGGGCACGTTTGCACTTCAAAATGGGACGTTTTGCCATCAGGGCTATATAGCTCCATAGCAAAGGCCTTAACAAACGTCCACGAAAAATGTTGGCAAAAATGATGTCGGAATTCCAGATCACCAAAAAGTCCATAGGCTATAACACACGAAAATTGGCAAAATGGGGGGGTTTACCTGCTCTGAGGCACAGTTGACCTTTAAAATGGGATGTTTTGGCCGTGAGGGCTAACTGGTACAATAGCTAAGGTCTTAAGGGACGTCCACGAAAAATTTTGGCAAAATTGATTTCGGAATTCCAGATCACCAAAAAGTCCATGGACTATAGCACACGAAAATCGGCAAAATGAGTTGTTTACCTGCTCTAGGGCACATTTGACCTTCAAAATGGGACGTTTTGGCCGTGAACGTTATATGGCTGCATAGCTAATACTTTAACGGACGTCCACGAAAACTTTTTCCAAGAATAAGGTCGGAATTCTAGATCACCAAAACGTCCATGGACTATTATAGCACACGAAAATTGGGAAAACGAGGGGTTTATCTGCTCTGGGGCGCGTTTGAACCTCAAAATGGGACGTTTTGCCATCAGGAGTATATGGCTCCATAGCTAAGGTCTTACCGGACGTTCACGGAAAATTATGGCAAAAATTATGTCAAAATTCCAGATCACCAAAAAGTCCATGGACTATAGCACATTAAAATCGGCAAAATGGGGAGTTTATCAGCTCTGAGGTACATTTGACCTTCAAAAGGGGACGTTTTAGGCGTGAGCGCTTTATGGCTCCATGGCTAAGGCCTTAACGGACGTCCACGAAAACTTTTTGCAAAAATGAGGTCGGAATTCTAGATCACTAAAAAGTCCATGGACTATAGCACATGATAATCGGCAAAATGAGGGGTTTACCTGCTATGGGGCACATTTTAACTTCAAAATAGGACGTTTTGGCCATTAGGGCTATATGGATCCATAGCTAAGGCCTTAACAGATGTCCACAAAAACTTTTGGCAAAAATAAGGTCAGGATTCTAGATCACCTAAAAGTCTATGGACTATAACACACGAAAATCGGCAAAATAAGGGGTTACCTGCTCTGGGGCACATTTGACCTTTAAAATGGGACGTCTTGGCCGTGAGGGCTATATGGCTCCATAGCTAACGCCTTTATGGACGTCCACGAAAACTTTTGGCAAAAATAAGGTCGGAGTTCCAGATCACCAAAAAGTCCATGGACTATAGCACACGAAAATTGGCAAAATGAGGGGTTTACCTGCTAAGGGGCACATTTGAACTTCAAAATGGGACGTTTTGGCTGTGAGCACTATATGGCTCCATTGATAAGGCCTTACCAAACGTCCACGAAAACTTTTTGAAAAAATATGGTCGGAATACTAGATCACCTAAAAGTACACGGACTATAGAACACGAAAATCGGCAAAATGAGGGGTTTACCTGCTTTGAGGGACATTTGACCTTCAAAATGGGACGTTTTGGCCATGAGCGCTATATGGCTCTATAGCAAAGGCCTTCACGGTCGTCCACGGAAACTTTTTGCAAAAATGAGGTCGGTTATCTAGATCACCAAAAAGTCCATGGACTATAGCACACGAAAATTGGCAAAATGAGGGGTTTTCCTGCTCTGGGAAACATTTGAACTTCAAAATGGGATATTTTGGCCGTGAGGGCTATATGGCTCCATAGCTAAGATCTTAATAGATGTCCACGAAAACTTTTTTCAAAAATGAGGTCGGAATTCTAGATCACCAAAAAGTCCATGGACTATAGCACACGAAAATCGGCAAAAAGGGTGGTTTACCTGCTCTGGGGCACATTTGACCTTCAAAATAGGATGTTTTGGCCGTGAGGGCTATATGGCTCCATAGCTAAGGATTTAACGGACGTCCACGAAAACTTTTGAAAAATATGAGGTCGGAAATCTAGATCACCAAAAAGTCAATGGACAATAGCACACGAAAATCGGCAAAATAAGGGGTTCACCTGCTATGGGGCACATTAGACCTTCAAAATGGGAAGTTTTGGCCGTGAGGGCTATATGGCTCCATAACTAACGCCTTAACGGACGTCCACGAAAATATTTGGCAAAAATAAGGTTGGAGTTCCAGATCACCAAAAAGTCCATGGGCTATAGCACATGAAAATCGGCAAAATGAGGGGTTTACCTACTCTGGGGAATATTTGACCTTCAAAATGGGACGTTTTGGTCGTGAGGGCTATATGGCTTTATAGCTAAGGCTTTAAAAGGCGTCCACGAAAACTTTTGAAAAAAATGAGGTCGAAAATCTAGATCACCAAAAAGTCCATGGACTATAGCACACGAAATTCGGCAAAATGAGGGGTTTACCTGTTCTTAGGCACATTTGACATACAAAATAGGACGTTTTGGCCGTGAGCGTTATATGGATCCATAGCTAAGGCCTTAACGAACGTCCAGGAAAACTTTTTGCAAAAACATTGGCGGAATTCTAGATCACCTAAAATTCCATGGACTATAGCACACGAAAATCGGCAATATGAGGGGTTTATCTGCTCGGGGGCACATCTGAACTTCAAAATGGGACGTTTTGGCCGTGAGGGCCATATGGCTTCATAGCTAAGGCTTTAAGGGACGTCCATGAAAATATTTGAAAAAACTGAGGTCGAAAATCTAGATCACCAAAAAGTCCATAGATATAGCACACGAAAATCAGCAAAATGAGGGGTTTACCTGCTCTTAGGCACATTTGACCTTCAAAATGGGACGTTTTGGCCATGAGCGCTATATGGCTCCAAAGCTAAGGCCTTAACGAACGTCCACGAAAACTATTTGCAAAAATATTGTCGGAATTCTAGATCACCTAAAAGTACATGAACTATAGCACACGAAAATCGACAATATGAAGGGTTTACCTGCTCGGGGGCACATTTGACCGTCTAAATGGGACGTTTTGGCCGAGAACCTTATATGGCTCCATAACTAGGGCCTTAACGGACGTCCACGAAAACTTTTTGAAAAAATGTTGTCGAAATTCTAGATTAGTAAAAACTCCATGTACTATAGCACACGAAAATCGGCAAAATGAAAGGTTTACCTACTTTGGGGCATATTTGACCTTCAAAATGGGACGTTTTGGCCGTGAGCGCTCTATAGCTCCATATATAAGGCCTTAACGAACGTCCATGAAAACATTTTGCAAAAATATGGTCGGAATTTTAGATCACCTAAAAGTCCATGGACTATAACACACGAAAATCGACAATATGAGGGGTTTACCTACTCGGGGGCACATTTGACCTTCAAAATGGGGCGTTTTGGCCGTGAGGTCTATATGGCTTCATAGCTAAGGCTTTATGGGACGTCCACGAAAACTTTTGAAAAAAATGAGGTCGGAAATCTAGATCACCAAAAATTCCATGGACTATAGCACACGAAAATTGGTAAAATGAGGGGTTTACCTGCTTTGAGGCACATTTGACCTTCAAAATGGGACGTTTTGGCCGTGAGCGCTATATGGCTCCATAGCTAAGGCCTTAACGAACGTCCACAAAAACTTTTAGCAAAAATTTGGTCAAAATTCTAGATCACCTAAAAGTCCATGGACTATAGCACACGAAAATCGGCATTATGAGGGGTTTACCTGCTCGTGGGCACATTTGACCGTCAAAATGGGATGTTTTGGCCGTGAACCATTCATGGCTCCATAACTAAGGCCTTAACGGACGTCCAAGAAATCTTTTTGCAAAAATGAGGTAAGAATTCTAGATAACTAAAAAGTCCATGGACTATAGCACACGAAAATAGGAAAAATGAGGGGTTTACCTACTGTGGGGCACATTTGAACTTCAAAATGGAACATTTTGGCCGTGAGGGCTATATGGCTCCATAGCCAAGGTCTTAACGGACGTCCACGAAAACTTTTGGCAAAAATAAGGTCGGAATATTAGATCACCAAAAAGTCAATGCACTATAGCACACGAAAATCGGAAAATAAGGGATTTACGTGCTTTTGGGGACATTTGACCTTCAAAATGGGACGTATTGGCCGTGAGGGCTATATGGCTCCATAGATAACGCCTTAACTGACGTCCAGGAAAACTTTTGGTAAAAATAAGGTCGGAATTCCAGATCACTAAAAAGTTCATGGACTATGCACACGAAAATCGGCAAAATGAGGGGTTTACCTGCTCTGAGGCACATTGTACCATCAAAATGGGACGGTTTGGCCATGAGCGCTAGATGGCTCTATAGCTAAGGCCCTAACGGACGTCCACGGAAAGTTTTTGCAAAAATGTGGTCGGAATTCTAGGTCACCAAAAAGTTAATGGACTACAGCACACGAAAATATGCAAAATGAGGGGTTTACCTGCTCTGGGCACATTTGACCTTCAAAATGGGACATTTTGGCTGTGCGGACTATATGGCTCCATAGCTAAGGCCTTAACGGACGTCCACGAAAACTATTTGCAAAAACGAGGTCGAAATTCTAGATCACCAAAAAGTCCATTGACTATTGCACTTGAAAATCGGCAAAAAGAGGGTTTACCTGCTCGGGGGCACATTTTACCTTCAAAATGGGACGTTTTGGCCATGAGAGCAAACTGGTTCAATAGCTAAGGCCTTAACGAACGTCCATGAAAACTTTTTGCAAAAATATGGTCGGAATTCTAAATCACCTAAAAGTTCATGGACTATAGCACACAAAAATGGGCAATATGAAGGGTTTACCTGCTCGGGGGCACATTTGACCTTCAAAATGGGACGTTTTTGCCGTGAGGGCTATATGGCTTCATAGCTAAGGCATTAAGGGACGTCCACGAAAACTTTTGAAAAAAAATATGTCGAAAATCTAGATCACCAAAAAGTCCATGAACTATAGCACACGAAAATCGGCAAAATGAGGGGTTTACCTGCTATGAGGAACATTTGACCTTCAAAATGGGAAGTTTTGGTCGTGAGCGCTATATGGCTTCATAGCTATGGCCTTAACGAACGTCCACGAAAACCTTTTGCAAAAATATGGTCAGAATTCTAGATCACCTAAAAGTCCATGGACTATAGCACACGAAAATCGGCAATATGAGGGGTTTACCTGCTCGGGGGCACATTTGACCTTCAAAATGGGATGTTTTGGCCGTGAGTGCTATATGGCTCCATAGCTAAGGCTTTAACGGAAGTCCACGAAAACTTTTGGCAAAAATAAGGTCGGAGTTCCAGATCACCAAAAAGTGCATTGACTATAGCACACGAAAATCGGCAAAATGAGGGGTTTACCTGCTTTGGGGCACATTTGACCTTCAAAATGGGACGTTTTGGCCGTAAGCGCTATATGGCTCTATAGCTAATGCCTTAACGGACATCCACGAAAACTTTTTCCAAGAATAAGGTCAGAATTCTTGATCACCAAAAAGTCCATGGACTATTATAGCACACGAAAATCGGGAAAACCAGGGGTTTATCTCCTCTGGGGAACGTTTGAACTTCAAAATGGGACGTTTTACCATCAGGGCTATATGGCTCCATAGCTAAGGCCTTAACGAACGTCCACAAAAAATGTTGGCAAAAATGATGTCGGAATTCCAGATCACCAAAAAGTCCATAGGTTATAACACACGAAAATCGGCAAAGTGGGGGTTTACCTGCTCTGAGGCACAGTTGACCTTTAAAATGGGATGCTTTGGCCGTGATGGCTAACTGGCTCCATAACTATGGTCTTACTGGACGTTCACGAAAAATTTTGGCAAAAATTATGTCAAAATTCTAGATCACCAAAAAGTCCATGGACTATAGCACCTGAAAATCGGCAAAATGGGGAGTTCACATGCTCGGGGGTACAGTTGACCTTCAAAATGGTGCGTTTTGGCCGTGAGCGCTTTATGGCTCCATAGCTAAGGCCTTAACGGACGTCCAAGAAAACTTATTGCAAAAATGATGTCGGAATTCTAGATCACCAAAAAGTCCATGAACTATAGCACACGATTATCGGCAAAAAGGGTGGTTTACCTCCTCTGGGGCACATTTGACCCTCAAAATGGAACGTTTTGGCTGTGAGGGCTATATGGCTCCATATATAAGGCTTTAACGGACGTCCACGAAACTTTTGAAAAAAATGAGGTCGGAAATCTAGATCACCAAAAAATCAATGGACTATAGCACAAGAAAATCGGCAAAATAAGGGATTTACTTGCTCTGGGGCACATTTGACCTTCAAAATGGGACGTTTTAGCCGTGAGGGCTATATGGCTCCATAGCTAACGCCATAACGAACGTCCACGAAAACATCTGGCAAAAATAAGGTCAGAGTTTCAGGATTACCAAAGAGTCCACGGACAATAGCACACGAAAATTGGCAAAATGAGGGGCTTACCTGCTCTAGGGCACATTTAACCTTCAAAATGAGACGTTTTGGCCGTGAGCGCTATATGGCTCCATAGATAAGCCCCTACCGAACGTACACAAAAACTTTTTGCAAAAATATGGTCAGAATTCACGATCACCTAAAAGTCCATGGACTATAGCACACGAAAATCGGCAATATGAGGGGTTTACCTGCTCGGGGGCACATTTGACCTTCAAAATGGGACGTTTTGGCCATGAGGGCTATATGGCGTCATAGCTAAGGCTTTAAGGAACGTCCACGAAAACTTTTGAAAAAGATGAGGTCGGAAATCTAGATCGCCAAAAAGTCCATGGACTATAGCACATGAAAATCGGCAAAATAAGGGGTTTACCTGCTCTGAAGGACATTTGACCTTCAAAATGG
>JAJOOH010010600.1:0-12374 GCA_029582605.1 Solanum gracilifrons | reverse complement strand
CAACATCAAATTATGGAAGAGGCACATCATTCTCGTTATTCTATTCACCTTGGTTCGACGAAGATGTACCATGATATTAAGGAGATCTATTGGTGGCAGGGGATGAAGAAAGACGTTACTGAGTTTGTGACGCAGTGTCCTAACTGTCAAAAGGTGAAGATTGAGCACCAAAAGCCTGTTAGGCTAGTTCAGGAGATAGCCATTCCTTTGTGGAAGTGGGAAGCAA
Source organism: Solanum gracilifrons (assembly GCA_029582605.1). Classification (NCBI taxonomy): domain Eukaryota; kingdom Viridiplantae; phylum Streptophyta; class Magnoliopsida; order Solanales; family Solanaceae; genus Solanum; species Solanum gracilifrons. The sequence continues at coordinate 12,148 of JAJOOH010010600.1, read as the reverse complement.
TTAATATGGATTTTATTACAGGGTTACCTCGATCGCTTCGCAAGTTTGACTCTATTTGGGTAATTGTTGATAGACTAACAAAATCAACCCACTTCTTACCAGTCAAGGCTACTTTTTCGGCCGAAGACTATGCATGGCTCTATATTAGAGAGATTGTTAGGCTACACGGTGTCCCAGTATCTATTATCTCTGATAGAGGAGCACAATTTACCGCCAACTTCTGGAAGTCCTTCCAGAAAGGATTAGGGACACAAGTTAATCTTAGTACTGCCTTTCACCCTCAAACAGATGGCCAGGCTAAGCGCACAATTTTGACACTTGAGAATATGTTACGGGAGTGCGCGCTAGACTTCAAGGGAAGTTGGGATGACCACTTGCCTCTTATTGAGTTCGCATACAATAATAGTTATCATTCCAGCATCGGGATGGCACCTTATGAGGCTTTGTATGGGAGAAAATGTAGATCCCCCATTGGATTGTTTGAGGTAGGTGAGTCAGGGTTGATCGGACCCGACTTAGTCCAACAGACAGTAGAGAAAGTTAAGCTCATTCGGGAGAGGTTGTTAACAACTCAAAGCCGACATAAGTCATACTTAGATGTGCGACGAAGGGACTTAGAGTTTTATGTCAATGACTGGGTATTCTTAAAAGTCTCTCCTATGAAAGGTGTTATGAGATTTGGCAAAAAAGGCAAGCTTAGTCCAAGATTCATTGGGCCTTACCGGATCCTTCGGAGGGTAGGACAAGTGGCTTATGAGTTAGAATTGCCTTCTGGGCTAGAATCTGTTCATCCAGTTTTCCATGTATTGATGCTACAGATGTGTGTAGGAGACCCTTATCAGGTTGTCCCAGTTGAGGATGTTCAGATCACAAAGGATTTGTCCTACGAGGAAACTCCAGTTGCCATATTAGACCGACAAGTCCGTAAATTGAAGACCAAGGAGGTGGCTTCGGTTAAAGTATTGTGGAGAAACAAGAATAGAGAGGAGGTGACCTGGGAAGCTGAGGATGGCATGAGGTCCAAAATATCCTCACTTGTTTCATACCCCAGGGTGATAGCATATCAATTTGTATTAGTGAAGTAAGGTTAGATACCTATCCATTTTTTTTTATTATTGCTTATTATTATGGTTGTTGTCGTTGTATTTTGCTCGCACTGTTATTGTGGAGCTATAATGCCTAGCTATTTATGCCGTCATGTGAGACACCTAGGTTAGAATTTTTGCGTTTCAGGTTATGGATAGCCACATTCACAAATGATACTTTGCCTATACTTTGGCAACTCCTAGGGACAGGATTGTGTGACTCAAACTTTTTTTCATTCGAGGATGAATGTTTCTAAGGGGGGAAGAATGTAACACCCCGAATTTTCCAGAATGTCTAAATTAACTCGTACCTTCGTAGAAAGACAAAGAGGTTGAGTAATAAATTGAAAAGGATGTGGTATGTCATATTTTAAGTGTTCAAGGGTTTTATCTCAAGTTTTGAAGTTAAGTAAGTGGCAAAATAAAAGTTGGCGAAGGTTATCATAAGTTCCTTTTTAAAGATTTCTTTGAAATTTGGGTCAAATGTATTGGATCTTTTTTCCCCAATATATAAAGAGTTAGAAGGCCTATTACCCATTAAATCGAAGGCCTACGAGTCTAGTTTGCAACGCACGAAACCCCGTATCAAATGGACATCCGAGTAAAAAGTTATGAGGGTTTTACTAGGGACTCCCAGGGCAGAGTCTGGGTCGGATCCGGGTCGGGTAAAGAAATATGGTATGTCGGTTATTTAACGTTTTTAGCCATGAAAATAGTTCATTTCAGTTCCAAAATCAGAGAGAAAGCTTAGGAGAGGGTTTTTATGGAGTCCTAGCATAATGAAGGTTAGTTTTAATGATTTCTACCATTAAACATTGCCCCCGTGCCTAGAAACGTAATCCCTACACGTGGCAATCATTTTTCCCTTCTATTTGCTGCGTTTGGAGCTGGTTTTTGAGGATATAAATTTGTAATTATTGGTGTTTCTTCAAGGTTTTAACTTGGTTAACTAAGGTGCGTGCCAGCTGTATATATATAGTGTTTGCGAAGCTTAGGACATAAGGAATAACTTTCATGAAGCAACTACGGTCTTTCGAGCGTTCATTGGAAAGGTCCTGACAGACGACTGAGTAGACCTCCTCAGCAACAGGATTGACTTTTATCCGGTTGGCTAGCCCCTTTCCTTTGGAGCTGCCAGAGTTGGGAGGTTTGTTACCTTTTGTTGCATATATATTTATGGGTAGACTGGGGCCCTGTCCCGCTAATCTTTACTACTCTTAGAGGCTTGCAGACTAGTGTGTGGGGTGTATAGCTACGTTATGTCCATACTGGCCTATGTGGTTGGTTTGCTGAAGATTATGAGCTGTTTGATGTATTGTATTGATATATACCTGCTTTTAGTTTTGGTATAGATATAATGGTGGCCTCGACGGCCCAATTAGGACTTCTGTGCTAGTTGGCTATTTATTTATATGATCTCCTGGGAGTAGCTGTTTCTTTTATAGATCAGTTGGCAGGGGCCTTGCCGGCCGATGGCTTAGTTTTAAGCCGAGATATACTTGTTTGGTTTCTTGATTGCGTGTGGCTGCCATGCGCTAGTAGCAAATGGTTTAGCAAGGTCGGCTCTGGCCTTAATTTTGGCATTAGGAGCCATTTGCGCCCCTTGAGTTTGGGGTGTGACATAGAGTCTTGCGGAACGGTACGAAGACGTCCGTACTTTTCTTCGAAAGGCTATAGGACTTTAGGAAAAACTCACTTCTTTCTACTCTTTCGTGCTATGACTTGAATCCAATTGGTATCTGGGTGATACAAATTGGTATCTTTCCTCCTTCATTCTATGGTCCGAACTAGAGCAACAAAAGTGGTAACACCATCACTAGCAAGAGATGATGTGTATAGACTACCGATAGTTGAATAGGGTCACCATTCGGAACAAGTATCCACTTCCTCAGATAAATGATATTTTGACCAGTTGCAGGGTGCATCAATTTACATTTTTTCTCTTGTACTGGGAGACCGGTAATGGTCATCTATGGAACAAACTAATTTAGAAATCGGGCTTGTCTGTGAGTTGTAACTTGAAAACTGTGAATGCGTGTTCCTTGTTGCCTAAATTAACTGTGAATGTAGAAATTGCATTTGCTTGGATGTGATGATCATGTGCACAATAAGTGTGGGTCTGAATTTTGATATGTGCAATATGCTGGCAGAATTGATTGAAACTATGCAAGTTGTAACTGCTGAGTATAGTGAAACTTGTTGTGAAAAGAAGGTCACGACTAAGCTTGATGCAAGGGTCTAGATAATGTACGAGGTGATTCGTAAGAAAGATTGGGACGTGTCTTGCGCTTGAGTAAAAACCGCGTGAGTGTCTGGGTGTATCCCAGGGATGTCTGGGTTATGGTGTTGAATTAATGAGAATGAGTTGGATTGTGTATCGTTGGATTGACTCGGGGTAGACAATGATTATCCTAAATTGCTCAGTAAAGCTGAAAACCATTGGGAGATTTAGAATAGAGAAAACCCCTAAAAAAAAATTATTGCCATGGTATTGTGTCCATCTGAGCCGCTGGGTGGGATTTTTTCGCCAGCGTTAGGCCGGCAGAGCGACGATTCCCCGCCAGAGCGGGACAGGGCGAGACAGAAACTCAGCCCTGCCTCCTCTGTTTTTCCTAGGTCTCCTTATAGAACCCGAATCGAATTTGAACTAACCCCTACAATCCAATCAGTGTTCAGTAATCAAGGATAGACTATAAAACATTGTAATAAATCGAATGTTGTCAAAAATAGTAGAAAATCTAGCATCTATGTGCTTACAAAAACAAAAAGGGGTGTGCAAAATTTTATAAGTGTGATTTTTGGTTGACTTCGGTTGCCTTTTTGGGGCATGTAGTTTCAAGGGAAGAGGCAATGATAGATCCCCAAAAGATTGAAGGAGTCAGGAATTGGGTCTGACCTAGTTTTGTGACTGAAATTAAGAGTTTTGTGGGGCTTACTAGCTACTATCATTGCTTGTGAAGGGATTAAGGTCATATTTGTAGATTCAAGTTTATAGGTGACAACATTCAAGAAGTTTTGGTAAGGAACAATTAGATAATGAACACCATTACTTTGGAAAATGCATTTAGTATTGCTGTTATAACATGTATGGGTTGTTTAGCGAATGATGAATTTAAGTTATGAAGGTTAGAAGCTATACTATGATTTCATAGATTGATTGTATATCAAGATGATAGAGCTCAATATTATGCTTTTTTGGGAAAGATCGAGGCTGAGGGTCTGCTGCAGTGATCAAAAGTACTATTATTGTTTGTGACCGGATGGCTAATGTGTTGTTTGATCCGGGTTCTACTTATTCTTATGTGTCCGTGCGATTTGCCTCAGAATTTGATATGATTTGTGATATACTTTATTCCCCCATCCATGTTTCTACCCCAGTTGGAAAGTCTATCATAGTCACCCATGTCTATCGTGCTTGTCCTATTTTGTTTATGAGTTTTCAGACTTGGGCTGATTTGGTGATTTTGGATATGATTGACCTTGATATAATCTTAGGCATGAATTGTTTGTCCCCGCATTGTGCTGTGCTTAATGGTAATGCTAAGTCGATAACTCTAGAGATCCCGGGCAGGGAATGTTAGAGTGGGAAGGGGGTACAAGCCTAAGTCAGCTAAGGTCATATCTTTCGTGCGGGGTAGGAAATTGGAAGGGCAGGATTGTTTGGCATAATGGCTCATATTCGGGATGTTGAGGTTGAGTCTCGCTCTATTGAGTCTATTTCCCGTGGTGTTAGAATTTAGAGAAGTGTTTATGCCTGATTTGTCTGGTATGCCTCCGGATAGAGATTTAGATTTCTGCATTGACTTGGAAACTGACATTCGCCCCATTTCCATCCCTCCGTATCGTATGGCTCCGACAGAATTAAGAGAGTTTAAGGCTCAAATCCAAAAGCTTCTTGATAAGGTTTCATCCGTCCTAGTGCTTCCCCGTGGGGTGCTCATGTCTTGTTTGTTAAGAAGAAGGAAGGCAATATGAGGACCAATGATTTTATCTTAAGCCATAAGGGAGTGGATTAAAAATGCAATGACAAGCTTATGGATAAAGAAAGTTCCATTGAGTATACTTGGGTGAAGGCAATGGAAGATTTTAGTAAGAAAGTGCGTATAAACATTAGGTTAGTTCATTGAATTTGATGAGTATACCATAGTTTGAGGTGTCGTGTTGATGAAAATGTTGGGTTTATAGTGATAGTCAGGGGTGACTGAGCATAATGGTAATGCGAGTTCATGATGGATTGTGATGGGATGCAAATATATAATTAGATTGTTGGTTAAGTGAAATTTGTATAGTAATTACGACTTGCGAGTATCTAAGGTTGTGGTTTTCTAATATTTGGTGAGTAACGTGGTTGTATGGAAAGTTTTAAGAGATGGTGGGACACCACTCAAATAGAATTTTAAAGAGCTAGAGTCATAATGAAGAAAAATAGTGGGATGTAGTACAACCTTTAGAGAGAGGCGAGAGCAAGAATATTTTATTTTATTGCAAAGGCTAAAGAGATATCTTTAGAGGGGTTAATTGGGTTTAGAGACACGTGATTTCATTCGTTTTGGTGTGGCTATGGTAATAGTATCACAAGTCCATCAAATTTGGTTAAAAACTATTGGAAAAGACTTGAGAAAGGAGTGTATAGACATTAGCTTGAGTGTGATGATAAGTGTTTTGGTCTTATTTTTGAGTTTAGTAATAAGTATGATGTAATTTTAGCAAAGGATATTGTAAGATCAATGGAGATGCGATCAATGATAAGAGAAGAACCATGAATTCATAAAAATCTTCAAGGTATAAGCTAATGTTGATAGATAAGGGGATTGTGTTATATGGTTGAATTAACAATTCATGTTTTTCATTGTTAGTTTACACTCGTGGTGAGATATGTTGTCAAGATATGAATTGGCAAGGTGAGAAATGATCAATTGTACCCAGTATTGAGTATTTGAAAGGACTTACACCTGGGTTGAGTCGTAAAGTTTATTACTATTGATTGTTAAGTACCTAAGAAAGGTTTCATTTAAAAAGTGTTGGGTTATAATAAGGTAAATGGTAGTAGTGTTACGATGGTTGTTAGTATTGTGAGTATGATTCACTAGCTATGCTCTCGTGTCTTTTAATTTTTATGGGTGGATCCCTAGTGATGGATTAGGGGTACCAAATCCTGCGATCTTCTATTGGTTGAGTGAGAAGATTGGAAAGATTTTGTTATTTCGAATGAAATAATTGGTGTTGTCTGGGAGTTGATAAAAGTATTTTAGTGGTTCTACATATACCCCCTTGCTTATGAGAGTTCATAGAAGAGCTACCATGTGTAATTATGGTTGTCCGACAATCTTAATATTCATCTAGTTGTCAAGGTCATGTATTGATTTTGTGTAGTTGAATGTGGGGATCATTGAATCCCATTCTACTGTTCTTAAAGAGGTAATCACAATTACTAAATCTAACATTTCGATAGTGTTGTTAGAAGGTTGGTATGCTTGGACATATCCCTCGATGAGTATTTGAGGTCTAAATCTCAAATTGTTATAACTTAAGCTCATGTGAACTTGGGTTGTGAGATGGAGATGTTGATAAGAACCATGATTGTTTGGGTATTATGATTGTGTGTTGGTTGGTTCAAGTTCACCTCTAATTTTGGCGAGTTTGGACTTAGGATTTTATCATGATTATGTGAGAAAAGATTCATCCTGATGTTGTGTCAAAGTCCTTGATAACATGCTGCATACATGTGAACGATCAACTTTGGTGGTTATAGGGAATAGCTTTGTTGTTAGTTAAGTCCACATACAACAATAATTATCACTCGAGTATTGTGATTACTTCATTGAGGCATTGTATGGAAGGATGTGTAGGTATTCAATTGGTTGGTTTGGGAATGAAGTTTATATCATAAAGTGAGACTCAGTTGTGTTAGACAAGACCTTTTGTATGAAGAAGAACTAGTTGAAATTCTTGATCGCGATGTCCGGAAGCTAAGGGCATGCGAGACAAGTATTCCCCGTTGTTTAGCGATTCTAGTACTACTCTACCCTTACTTTAGCTAGTCTTCCCTAGTTGATCACTCGGGGACGAGTGATGGGTAAATTGGTATCTATTGTAACGACATGTTTCTGTCGTTAGGGAAAAGCCATTGTGATAAGAATTGGGGTCAGAAAACTTTTTGGTAGCAACTTGAAATTTTCTAACCTTGTCCAGATTTGGACGAAATCGAAGTTAGTAAGGTCTAGAGAAACTTGGTAACTAATGAGAGATCTAATTATGAATTTGATTACTTGAATGGATAGCTAAGACATTAAGGAACCCGTACGACTTTACGGAATCAAATTCGGGCGAGTAGAACTCCGAAAAATGATCTTAGCGTGAACGGATGGTTTTTTAAGGTCAAGGGTTGAAGGTGAGTTCTAAAATGGGGGCTTGGAATTCAAATTCCAACATTCTGTCTTCGTGCATGCTGCCGCAACGGGATAGCTGCCGCTGTAGCGGGACAGACGCGACTTAAGTCGGACATAAACCTTAAAAATGTTTTATTCTGCACTTTTCGACTTTGAGAGCTAAGGAATGACCCCAGGTGTGTTCTTGATGATTTTCACCATTCTTGACGCTAAATGTAAGGTTTTTACTCCCCGAGTCCATGTTTTGATCCGTAGAACTTAGTTTCTTGGGTAATTATCGATGGTGGAGGGTTTTGTTCTGGGAATTATGGTGGAAAAATCCCAAATCTGGGTATGGGGATCATGGGTTTGGTCTAGGGTTATTGAGTTCGTTAAAATTCGGATAATTAGACTTTTGATTGTTGATCCTTGCATATAAATTGCTGTTTGTAGACCTAGAACAAGCGGAACGAATTTGGAAAAGTGAAGATTCAAGTGCCTTAGGGGATTCAAGCGTGGATTCGAGGTAGGTGATGGTTGTGATTTCATATTGTGTGATGTATGTTCATTCTTGTTTCATTATGATACATGTATGTATGCGAATGCTGCATTATTGATCACACTAGTTGTAAATGAGATAAATGAATGATGAAAGTCATGAATCATGACTTGATTGTATGATTATGAGAATATACTTGTGATTGTGATTGTGGCTTGTTGAATAGATCAGGTGTTGCGTTCCGACACACTAACTTGGATCGGTTGCCACGTTCCAACATAAATAGATGGATCGGTTTCCTCCTTCCGACATAAATATATGGATCGGTGTCCATGTTCCGGCATTATCATGGATCGGGTACCACGTTTCGGCATAATCATTGGATCGGGTACCACGTTCCGGTATGCTAACATTTTGGATTTGGATTTCATTAGAGGACCATTGAATTGTCATAACAGTGAAAATCTTGAAACTGTGAAGTTGTGCATTGTTCGTAAATGATGATGATATTGTATATGTTCGGTGTATCTATGTTATTATTATGTTGTAATGACTTATATATGTTGCACTTAGTGGGATAGCTGCGTGATCTTACCAGTACACTGTGGTTGTATACTGATACTGCACTTGTTCTTTCTTTGTTGAGTATAGGGCATATTCAAGAGGCTATTGACAGACCTCGTTTAGAATATCAGTGATCGTTCGAATTCAAGGTTTAGCTAGTTCTTCCGGGCTGCCATGAGTTCTCTTTCTGTTTATGTCCATAATTCGGACTTGGACTTTCTAGTTAGTTATTAACACATTAGTTGGGGTTGTAACCCTTATTGTTAGGCTTATGGTTCATTGTTAGAGTTTTGGTACATTGACTTTCAGGTTCTAGGTGTTAGTTCAGCAATGTTAGTTTTGGTTGTTAGACTTTTGTTGGAGTTTATGGGAACTCCTTATTTTTTCCTTAGCATTTAAACCTGCTTTCATATCTTTAAATGCCTTAGTTGTTTGGTTCTTTGGTTAGCTAATAAGTATTAATGGTTCTCCCATAGGAGGGTTAATGTGGGTGCCAATCATGATTGTCTGGGTCGTGACAAAGCTGGTAGGACAGGGTTGTTTGGCTTATTTGGCTCATATTCGGGATGTTGAGGTTGAGTCCCCTTCTATTGAGTCTATTCCAGTAGTGTCAAAATTTAGAGAAGTATTTCCTAATCATTTGTCTGGTATGCCTTCGAATAGAGATATAGATTTCTGCATCGATTTAGAGATTGGTACCCGTTCCATTTCCATCTCTCCGTATCACATGGCTCCGGTAGAATTAAGAGAGCTTAAGGCCCAAATCCAAGAACTTCTTGATAAGGGATTTATTTTTCCTAGTGCTTCCCCGTGGGGTGCTCTAGTTTTGTTTGTTAAGAAAAAGGATGGTAGTATGTGAATGTGTATAGATTACCGGTAATTGAATAGGGTCACTATTCGAAACAAGTACCCATTGCCTCGAATAGATGATCTTTTTGGCCAATTGCAAGGTGCATCAATTTTATCTAAGATTGATCTAAGGTTTGGCTACCATCAATTAAAGATTAGGCCTGAGGATGTTCCCAAGACAGCGTTTAGAACCCGCTCTGTGCACTATGAGTTACTAGTTTTGTCATTCGGGTTGACTAATGCGCCTGCAGCTTTTATGAGTTTAATGAATGGTGTGTTCAAGCCATTTCTTGATTTATTCATCATAGTCTCTATTGATGATATTTTGGTCTATTCGAGAAGTGAGGAAGATCATGTCGACCATCTTCGTATTGTTCTGGGTGTTCTTGGGAAACAAAACTTATATGCGAAATTCTCTAAGTGTGAATTTTTGATGACTTCAGTTGCATTTTTGGGACATGTAGTTTCAAAAGAAGGGGTAATGGTAGATCCCCAAAAGATTGAGGTGGTTAAGAATTGGTTTCGTTCTAGCTGTGTGACTGAAGTTAGGAGTTTTGTGGGGGATCGCTAGCTATTATTGTCGATTTGTGAAGAACTTTGCTTCTATCGCCACTCACTTGATAAATTTGTCCAAAAAAAAGGTACCCTTTGAATGGACTGAAAAATGTGAGGAGAGCTTCCAAAGGCTCAAGACTCTCTTGACCACCACAACTATTCTAGCATTATCGGTTGAAGGTAAAGATTTTATTGTTTATTGTGATGCTTCACATTCTGTTTTGGGTGTTGTGTTGATGCAAGATAAGAATGTTATACCTTATGCATCACGTCAATTGAAGGTGCATTAAAGGAATTACCCAACACATGATTTGGAGTTAGCATCGATGGTGTTCGCTCTTAAGATCTGGCGGCATTACCTCTATGGTGTTAAGTATGAGGTGTTTACTGATCATCGTAGTTTGCAACATGTGTTCACTCAAAAGGATCTGAATTTGAGACAACGAAGGTGGATGGAGATGCTCAAGGATTATGATGTGACCATTCAATACCATCCGGGTAAGGCTAATGTAGTGGCAGACCCTTTGAGTCGAAAAGCGGTGAGTATGGGTAGTTTAGCTTGCTTGAGTGTAACTAAGCGACCTTTGGCAACAGAGATTCAGACCTTGGAGTCTAAGTTCATGCAGTTGGGCATCTCAGAGAAAGGTGAGGTGTTGGCTAGCATTGAAGTTAGGGACACGTTTATTGAAGAGATCAAGGCCAAACAATTTGAGGATGAAAATTTGAATGAACTTAAGAAGAAGACTGCGATTGGTAAGGCACAAGAGACCACTCTTGATGCAGAAGGTGTGCTCAATTTTAAAGGAAGAATTTGTGCTCCTCGAGTTGATGACTTGATTCAAAAATTGTTGATAGAATCCCATGGTTCGCGATATTCTATTCATCCGAGTGTGACCAAGATGTACCGAGATTTGAAGCGAATTCATTGGTGGCCGGGCATGAAGAAGGATATAGCGGAGTTTGTGGCTAAGTGTCAGAATTGCCAACAAGTAAAATATGAGCACCAAAGGCATGAAGGTTTGCTTCAAAGAATGCCAATTCCAGAATGGAAGTGGGAGATGATGGCCATGGATTTTGTGGTTGGTCTTCCCAAGACTGTGGGAAGTTTGATTCTATTTGGGTAGTGGTTGATAGATTGACTAACTCATCCAATTTTATTTCGGTAAGAATAGATTACAATGCTGAACAATTGGCTAAGGTGTATGCGAAATAGATAGTGAGGTTGCATGGGGTGCCCCTTTCTATCATCTCAGATCGTGGTACTTAGTTTACGTCCAAGTTTTGGAGGAAATTACATGATGAATTGGGTACACAACTCACTTTTAGTACTGCTTTCCATCCACAGATGGACGGACAGTCGGAGAGGACTCTTCAAGTGTTAGAAGACATGTTGAGGGCATGTGTGATGGATATTGGAGGGCATTGGGATAAGTTCTTACCTTTGTGTGAATTTTCCTATAATAATAGTTACCACTCCAGCATTGATATGACACCATTAGAGGAACTTTTTGGGAGGGGATGTAGATCACTCATAGGGTGGTTCGAGGTTAGAGATGTAAAACCTTAAGGGGTTGATTTAGTGAAGGATGCTCAAGATAAGGTGAGGAGTATTCAAACTACGCTTTTAGCCTAGAGTAGACAGAAGAAGTATGCGGACCATAAGGTAAGAGACATGACATTCCACACTGGTGAGAGTGTTCTTCTTAAGGTATCATCTATGAAAGAGGTGAAGAGATTTGGCAAGAAAGGCAAGCGAAGTCCGCGATATATTAGTCTCTTTGAGGTTCTTGAATGCGTAGGGCCAATGGATTATAGATTGGATTTGCCTCCTAACCTATCGGGAGTTCATCCGATATTCCATGTGTCCATGTTGAAGAAATATCATAGTGACGGCAATTACATCATTAAATGAGACTCAATTTTGTTAGACAAAGACCTCCAATATGAGGTGAAACCGATTAAAATTCTTGATCGTGATGTGCGTAAGCTGAGGACCAAGATGATTAAGTCCGTGAAAGTTCAATGGAACTTTTGTGGGCGGATCCCTAGTGGTGGATCAGGGGTACAAAATCCTGCGATGTTCTATTGGTTGAGTGGGAAGATTGGAAAGATTTGGTTATTTCGAATGACATAATTGGTGTTGTCTTGGAGTCGTTAAAAGTATTTTAGTGGTTCTACATGTACCACCTTGCTTATGAGAGTTCATAGAAGAGCTACCATGTGTAATT